>JAHREE010000229.1:2722539-2734205 GCA_033628505.1 Tringa tobata
ATGATCTGCTTCCCTGTTGCCAGTTAGTAACAGGAAATACTACTTGACTAAATTCTCTGAATAGTTTTCAGAAACATTAGCGTCGGAAATATTTCCATTTAGTCCGTAGGTAGTTAATCAGGTCTGTGTTCATCTGTCCGTACCAGCTATAAAGTCCTGCAATGAGCATCTAATTGTAATTAACATCATTGACCAGTGAGTCGGCGTGAGCAGCGAGGTACCCACCAGCGGGTGCTCTGTGCCTGCTGACGGTATGAGCTTACACCAGATGGGGCCCGTGGTGCCTCCTGTGCCCCACGGCGCTTCCTCCGCTCTCTCTGTCAGATGCTGCTTTTACTTTCTGGGAGATCCTTATTACAAGACATTTGGGTTTGTTTTTTTTTAATTGTCCAAAGACCAACTAGCTGTATCACCTTGAAGGCATCGGCTTTAACAGATGAAGGCAGCAGGTGATACCGCATATGGAAACTTAATATTTTAATGTGAATGCCTGCATTCTAGGACAGCAATACAATTAAAACCAGCAACCATAGAGTGACTGTGTGCTCACTGCAGGCACTCACGGGCAAGCTCCAGTCATCTCTGACAGCATGCTGCTCTTAAACAAGGTCTTTTCTTCATTTCATTGTAAAACTGTGCACAATCATTAGCATCACTTTAAGTATGGAGTTAATAATTCAATTTAAGACATATTATCCAGCCCTAACAATTTCATCAGTTAATAATCAAGAGGACAGGGCCAGTCTTTTTTCAGTGGTGCCCAGTGACAGAACAAGAGGAAATGGGCACAAACTTGAATATAAGAAGTTCCACCTAAACGTGAGGAGGAATTTCTTTATTTTGAGGGTGGCAGAGCCCTGGAACGGGCTGCCCAGAGAGGTGGTGGAGTCTCCTTCTCTGGAGATGTTCAAAACCCGCCTGGACACATTCCTGTGCAACCTGTTCTAGGTGGACCTGCTTTGGCCGGGGGGTTGGACTATAGGGTTGCAGGAGAACACAAGACCTGAAGTCAGGGGCTAAAGTACCACAGCTGTATTCCAGTCGCTGACACCGAGGCAGTGGCCTTGTGGGGCAAACATTGTCATGGAGACCACGAATATGTCCTGTGGACCAAACAGTGGTGTGTTTTGACTTCCTGGATTTATACATATACTGCACCCCAATCCGTTTTTGCAGCAATGCCTCTGATCTTTGGGCTTCTACAAAGCAGAGCTCTAAATTGCACAAAGTTTAGAAACCTTTCTTTCTTTCCTTCCTTCTTTCTTTCTTTCCTTCCTTCCTTCTTTCCTTCTTTCTTTCCTTCCTTCTTTCCTTCTTCCCTTCTTTCCTTTCTTTCCTTCTTTCCTTTCTTTCTTTTCTTTCTTTCTTTGCCATTAAAGAAATGCAACCCTGATGTGTATATTGACACTTCTCTCCCCTTCACCTCAGCTGGCTCCAACTTAAAAAATTGCACACAAACAAGTTTGGGCATTTGCATTCAAGTAAACGTATGGATGAAGGGGCTGTAAGACTGCCTGTAATGCATAATAAGCTACAGAAAGCAAACCCAGGGAAACAGCTGCAGTCAAAATCTCCAGAAAATTCCTCTATCAGCTTCTGCAACTGACTGAGAACATTGCAGAATAAACGTTCTGTGATTTTAATGTTCCGAGTAGCGCAACTAAACAAATAGAACAGGGATTATCCTCTAATATATTAAATGGCAAACATTGTCTTGCAGAACGATAAATAAGTTTGGGTACCCTACAGAGAAGGATTGTGATCCCAAGCAGAAATACAAACTTGCTTGCTTACACATACAAAAGATATTACACCTCTGCAGCTGTTCAACATCTGTCCCCTGAAGATAATGGTATAAACACATGACAAACAACATGTAAATGTCTGGAAATTTACAGGGGAGGGGGAGTGATGGACAAATCTGAAATGAAGTTACTGCAGCTGGACCACAGATGTATGACAGTATAAAACTCCAAGAATGACTCCAAAATAGAAATGTGGTACAATCACAAGTTCAGTCACAAGTCAGTGCCTGATCTGTGGGGCTTGTGTATGTTGCATTGGCTTTTAACCAGGAATCTGCAGAAATTTTTGGATTGCATCTGAGGGTTTGTAAAAGGTGAATGAGGAAAGCAAGCTCATATATAGACTATTGTACCATACATAGGTGGGGGTTTGTAAGACAGCTGCCGTACAGGGCCAGTTTTCCACAGAGAGAGAAAAACATTGCATCTAGAAATAAAACCCTAGAAGTATTACTATTAGTAGCCTTCATAATAACACTCCCCTGCTCAAGTCTCTTTGTATTAGATCTCATTTTAATAATTCCAGGCCTAGAATAGCACACGGTTTGATTGCAGTTTGTATAACTCCTTTCTATTTATCATTCGCATATTTAAATGCACTCTAAATGCTCAACTAAATAAATACAATGCAGATTACCACTTAATATATTAAATGCCAAATACTATCTTGCTGAAAGCCAAATAAGCTATCTATTTCTGGTTTGGCTTACCTCCGTATGCAGACATACTGAGGCTTAATGATGGGTACTTTATTCTATCATTTTATTTCTTTGCTGAGCTGTTTCAGGGGGAAAGAGACTGTAAAAAAGACGTGAACTTCACAATTACAGAGTCTTCTCTATGATCAAGTTTAAACATATGGTTCTTAGTGTCTCTAGGCCATTGCTGCTGCAGTTCTGAAACATCACTTCGGAAAGCTCCAATTCCTTTCTGTTATCACGTCTTGTATAAAAGAAGGTACAATTTAGTGCTTAAAATGAGTATGGACAGATGTAGAAAAGACAATATAAAATGCCAGGTTGTAGACAGCGCAGTAAAATTATTCTGAGATCAGACAAGCAGATAGAAGGAGCAAATTGGTTAAGGTGAGACAAAAGTATGTGAGGAGGATGTGGAGAACCTTATTTGGAGAAGAAAATCAGGAGGACGGTCAAGGGAAAGAAGGAAGAAAGTGAAGAAAGCTTCAGGATGAAGACTAAGACCAGGGTGTTGCAGATGGAGATGACATATTAGGAAAAAGAAAAGACATGATCCCAGATATTCATAAAAACTCATGCAATTTGTGGACTTTTCCCAGGCCACAGGTTTTGTTTTGATTTACAGTTTGTAGGATGAGTTGGCCGCAGTTCGAACCCAGACTGTCTGCTGCGGAGAACCCTGCTCTCGGGGTGGCCAGCCGGCCACCTCCTGGGGTGTACAATTTCATTTCTCAATGCTTTCTTCACTTGGATTTTACTCGTTAACAGTAAAGAACCACTGTAAAATCAGATAATGAAGTCTTACAGGTGTCTTAGAATAAAAAAATATGACAGCTAGTAATAACCAGGGGCACCTGGGCTGTATTTTCTCCTCAGCATGTGGTGGGTTTGAGAGCTCGCATTAACAGTTTGCCATGGATGAGAAAGGTAATTCAGCCATTTTCTATCCGCTAAAAGAGACTACGGTAGATAGAAAAGCTCTGACAGTAGCTTTCATATGTTTATGAAGTTGTAAGTTCTGTCTTACTGTCATGTAAGTAATTACATGCAGTTATAAAATGTTTGTGTATTAAATAATCCTTGGTAACATCTTCAGTCTTCCGAGCAGCCAGAAAGCAGCTATGATCCTCCGTAAATGACAGGTTTACCTGGTGCCTCCCTGCATATAGTCACGCAGTTTATAAGCTCCTAAATGCGTGTCTGTCTGAACACCCAAAAGAAAAATAAAGGAAATATATTTCTGTTGTAGGAAAATATCTTCCGCAGTGCTGTGACATGAGTCTCCATTTGTTAATCATTTTTGATTGAACTACGTATTCATTTAAGTAACCTACTTTTGTTTAGGTAAAGAGAAAATAAGAGCATTGAATGGGCCACTTCATGTAAAACAGAATTAAAAACATTGTAGAAGCTTCAATTTTCCCTCACCCTTGGATGGCACCCAAATCTTCCTTGATGAGCCAAATCCTTTTGCGCATCTGGTCTCCTGCTGGTATTTTATTTTGCTGTTGTGATACTGCAGAGAAATAGAGCTCCTAATTTGCAATTGGAAATCCGCAGGTGCTGGTAAGGAGCTTTTGTAGTATAGATATGTAGTATAGATTTCTACAAATGGTAAGAAAACCTCAAGATGAAGATTGCAGAGACTTCGTTTTCTAAGTAGAGATCTTATGGGCTTTGGAGATGATACTGTATTTCAGTATTAAGAGCAATGACTGTCAGTGCCAAACGTCTGGAGAAAGATGTTTCTATTTGGGCTAGGAAAGATTGGGGAGAAAAGGAAGGGTACATAACACTTCTCAGTTACTGCTTGTTTGCAACCAAAATGAGTAAAATGAGAGCTGCTCAGGCACTTTTTCTAACAATAAAATGATTCACCTGCGTCCTGGAACCGGTATCATCATGGAATAGGTTTTTTCTGGGGAGCTGCAAGCAGGGTGATGCCAATCGCTGTGAATTATGGAAGAAGGGGAAAGGAAAATTAGCTCTTAGGGTGTTCAGCAGCCCCTTTAGCCCGGGTAGTACCGGCACTTAGTCTGGCTCTAATGGCATTATGTATACATCACTGAACTCAGTCTGATAGTTCCCGTATTTTGTTTACCTCTCTGTGAAAGCAAATAGTATCATTTTAAACCCAGTACCATCAAGTCCAATCTATTGAAGTGCTAAACAGCCCATCGCTGTGGGTGTTAGAGCTACCCCTCCAGCTGCAAGGGATATTGATGGACCATATTTTCTACCTCCTCCATTTCCCTAATCTAATTGTCAGGGAAACTGTACTTCAATTTTCAGATTCTCTGTAGGAATAGGTGTTCTTGGAAGCTGCTTTGACAGGAATTATGCTATAAAACCAGGGAAAAAAGGTACGATGCTAGAGTTTTATCTGGGAGGTGGCTCTCACTAACCATTGTGATTTCCTGCAGATACATATTTTATCTTTTCTGTGGCTACAAATATAGTTCCCTAACTAGGAACTCTCGTGAAAATTCAGACATCCGTACGTAGCCCTATTAATTCATTTATAGCAAAAAGAAGTCTTACAGAAACCTGTAAAATTCACCGTGGAGAACCCTTAATGTATTGCTGCTGGGTCTGAATGTGGTTTAGGAGGTTGTTCTGGTTCAGCTTTATGTGATTTATATTTTTTAACCTGTTTTCTGTTTCTAACACGCTTCTCCCAGATAAGATCCAGAAAGCAAAGGTCAGACCCCAGTTCTGTTACACCAGGGATGTTTTGCGGTGCACTTGTCAGAGGGCATTGGCTGCCCGTGCCCTGGCCTCTAGAGGTGAAATTCTCTATGTAGCATGCACATTTGCATATATAGTACAGCTTAGAGGAACAATTAATACACAGAATTTGTTCTAAGATTGAAGTCTTCTCTAATTGTATTTTAAATCATAAGATTGGTGACATTTACTTTTCATCATGTTATTCAATTTATCATTTTGTGCTTCAAGCCCATGTTCCCCAAACTCAGTGCTGCTTAAAAATGCTTAATCAAATAAAAATGCTTATTTTCCATTATTGGATTTATAGATACAGTCATGATAGGTTAAAAAAAATTAAATAGCTTTGTGACAGAAATGAAGAAATATTTCTAATCATTATACATATTTTAAAATTCATTGTGTGTTTAAAATACAGTGAACTTACCTATGTGCAACTTGAGTTGTTTCGAAGAATATGCAATTATCCTATAGTGAATGCCAAACTCAAAATCTCAAAAACAAGCTGTAAGAGTTTGAGCCTTTTATCTCCCAATTGGAGACAGCTGAGACTGCTTAACCTTCATGGCTTTCCATCAAGGGGCAGGGCTTTAAAAGGGTGAGGTGACACACAGGTGTGATGATATCCCTTCAGTCAAGGAACTGGGTGACTTAGTGTTGGTGTGAAAGAATAGATGAATTGGGAGGCTTGGAAAGAGGTGGGAATTTAGGCTAAAGAACTAATAAAGAGGGACTTGTTTTACGCTGTGAGTAGATATTAAGAAAGAATCTGAAGAAACTCTGCGATTTTGAAAGGAAGTCTCAGGTAGGTGGTACAATCTTGATCTTTAACTTCACCCTACAAGTGTTCAATGCTCCTGGGGTAGCTCTGGTACATCTGAGAGCTTTTTGGAGCCAGGGAGGTAAAAACTGCTTGGGGGGGGGGAATCCATGGAGAGTATGTACATCTTCTTGTTTTTCAAGCTTGTGTCCTTGAAAACTGATCTATGAATCCAGTGTGCATAAAAGCAACTGGATCTCAGCAAAAATGACTCTAAGGGTCTGTGAGTATGAGGCAGTTTAGCTGCAAAATCTCAGTCCCTTGAAGCGAATCCTCTGCACAAAAATAAGTCTGGGAAATTTGTCAGAGAAACAGGGGAAACTGAAGAACTTACATGTGTTGTGTTGGTAAAACTAAACATTGTGGTTATGCTGTGTTGTCTCTAGAAGAGGCCTCAAATCTTTACTGAAAAGGCAGAGAAGTTCTTAATGAAACCTTACTAAAAATCATTTGTTATCAACTTTTGCAGCTGTTTGTTCAGGAGAAGTCAGAACTGAGCACTTAATTTGTGTTTATAAATTTTTGATGTGTGTCCTGGCCATGTAGAGTCCTCCTCTTCTTCTGTAGCACATCAAAATAATTTTGCAGGAGCTAAATTATACAATTTTGAGGTTTCATACTCAACAGATATATAAACTAGTTCTACATCAATGAAGAGCTTGGGAAATGAAAGCAAATATTTGCCATACCTGGCAAACAAGGTAATGAGAATACATCTCTGTCACTTGATGATGTATTTAAGCTCTAGGCATGCTGCCTGATTGGTATTTAGTAGAGACCTAACTATAAACAGATGGATAAGGCACAGGTGTAAGAGCTTAAAAAAAAACTTGAGTTTTTTCCCTGTTTTAGTACTTGTCAATTGTGTGAGCTCACTGCTCTCCACCTTACCCTCACCACCTCTAAAAATACCTTCCTCTTCCTGAGTGCTTTGAGAAGGATGAAAATTAATCAGTATTTGTTATGAATGACTGATTAGTGACAGTACATTTATTAGGAAAACTTGAAAAGAGGTTTCATAAATATCATCCTTTTCAGTCCTTTTACCCTGTGTTTTTCTTAGCTTTCTTGGATCACTGACTTCATTATGTGACATTAGAGAATGAATTCTGAAAACAACTGCTCATAAAACACACGTGTGTTCTGCTCTTACACTTCCATTTCTGTACTTCAAACAGAATGCATTACTATTCAAATTAAAACAAAAATTAATGAATATTTTGCTAATGTCCAGTGATCTGTTATGAGCATTGAACAGGCTTTATGTCCAATTATTTTTTTCTATAAATAGCTAGTGTTTTCATAAATATGGGGTGGGGGTGTGCAGTTTAAAAACTACTGAACACTGATTTGAAACAGCTTGTCTGTTCCTGAATATGTGAGCAGGTGGATACCACTAACAGGTAAGGGAACCGCAGAATTTGTCAAACAGCGTATTCTGGCTGAGCTACAGCCCTTCTGAGCTGCCCTCTTCAGTTTAGGCTGTACATAAGTATGATTCAAGGAGAGTATTGCAGAATAACATGGTATCTAGGATTTCTAGCATCATGATGGGTTGAAGTTTTGGTTGTGTTTTTTTGTTGTTGTTGTTTGGGGGTTTTTATTTCACTTTTTAGTCTTATGAGCTGCTTCCAGGGCACTTTCTGTGAAATGGATGAGAAAATACAAAATACGAATTTGTAACTTCTTCAGACACCCAATCATAAAGATGGAAGCCTCTGTGCTTTGACACATCTTGGTTTCCAGCAGGATGCATCCTTCAGTGGTGTAAACACATGTGAAGGAAATTCAAGGATTTTTATGTTTTAGTGTTTCAAAAGTAGGAGTACAAAGACGATGAGGGGCCTGGAGCATCTCTCTTGGGAGGAAAGGTTGAGGGACTTGCATCTTTTTAGTCTGGAGAAGAGAAGACTGAGGGGGGATCTGATCAATGCGTATAAATACTTCAAGGGAGGGTATCAGGAGGACAGGGCCAGTCTTTTTTCAGTGGCGCCCAGTGAGAGGACAAGAGGCACAAACTTGAATGTACAAACTTCCATCTAAACCTGAGGAGGAGCTTCTTCGAGTGTGGCAGAGCCCTGGAACAGGCTGCCCAGGGAGGTGGTGGAGTCTCCATCTCTGGAGACATTCCAAACCTACCTGGACACGTTCCTGTGCAACCTGCTCTGGTAGGGGGTTGGACTAGATGATCTCCAGAGGTCCCTTCCAACCCCATATCATTCTGTGATTCTGTGAAAAGTAGAGCTGCAGGGGAAAATTTTTTCTGTCCTGCAAGAGATTTTGAGTTCTCTATTGACATGAACCTGGGAACTTCCAAAGGTACCATCAAAGACAAAGTATCTTAAGAAAGCCACTGCCACAGGAGCTGCTCATATAATGTCTGGGACTTCCAGGTTCAGGTATCTTCACTCCTTCAAAAGACCAGAGAAGTGTTTAGCCAGATATTCTCTCACTGAAGCTTTTTATCAATGTATAAATGGTTTTCATCAGAGCAGAGATGAGAATTTTTTTTGTCTCATAGATGCTCTTATTTGGTTCTGGATGTTTAATTAGTGATACAAAGCACAAAACCTTCAAAAGAACATGTTGGGAGAAGTTCTCTGATACTGAAACAGGTGTATGCAGATTTGAAAAACCCATCTAGTCAGCAACAGATTTAACCCAGGTGGTGGGTGTCTGGTACAGAATGGTGTCTCTCCAACAGAAAATTTCATGGGATGCCAAAATAACTGCTTGATAAAATATTCAACCAAAATTCCTAATGAGGAATCGTGTAACCAATAACCAAAAGAAATGCCCTGCCCTCCCCAGTCTATACTTCCTTTTGGTTTAATTTTTCCTCACCTTTGGAATTGTCCCTAGATTTTCACCTGTTGCATAGATAGTGAGGTGAGTGCTACCTTTTCTGAGACTTATTAAATAGCTTGATGCTCAGATGGTAATTCATTTCCTGTTTACAGCTGTTTGATACTTGCAGATTAGATGCTCCAGCCTAGACTTGGAGTGGCAGAGTTTTGAGAGCACGTTTTGAACATACCCTGACACGTTTAATTGAGTTCAGCACGTAGGACAGCCTCAATTACTAGTTTAATTAAATTAAAAAAAAAATAATAAATAAAGCCAACAATAACAGCAAGGATGTAGTTTTGCCTTGTAATTGAGTTGCTTTGTGCTGTGAATCCCAGTTCAAAGTGCTTCCCTCCCCTCTGGTTGCTGCGCAGAGACTTGGGGTTCATAACTTGTGTTGCGAATTCTTGTCTGAATCTGACTTCCCAGGGATGGAGACTAGACTTCAGAGATGTTTAGACATGGGAAGAAAGCAATCAAGGTATTCAAAGGTGTCAGCCCAACTAATTCCCGAGGGTTTATCCTTTACATTGCCGTGGGTTTCATTGGGATTTGGGCACTATATGATGTGTTGTGCTGGTTGTCACTGCTGTGCTCTCTCCATTACGCTTTGACAAGTGAGCACATCCCTTGCCAGGTGCCATCAAGAAGCAGGCTGTATCAAACAGTTACTGCTGTCTGAACACAGGAACACCTTTAAGGAATATAAAACAGTATCTTTACTGCTCCTTTCCCTCTTTTTGAAATAAAAAGTGAAAAGCCCAGGAATGCATCTTTCAACAAGAAAGGGAATAACTGTTCTGCAGTGGGCGGTGCCTTGTACATCCCAGCCTGGGCCATCTTCTGCCTTGTCATAGTGAGCAGAGAGGAATTTGAGTGGTTAAAATGGTGCTGAAGATTGTCTCAACATAATTGACCTCCTCCAACGTAACCCCAGTGAATTATCTTACAAAGTGGTGGGGGGAAGCCTCAAGTTAATCTGTGCTCCCTTCACCTCAGGCTGATTGGAGTAAATTAACTGCTATTGCAATTAATATGCAAAGTAGATATTCATTATTTTTCTGATGGCAAATAAAATAATGTATAAATATAACAAAAATGGTCTTGAAATATGTTTTGTTAATTTGGCTTGTAGACTATAGCTTTAATGTTGCAAAGCACACAATCAGCCCCTTGCCCCCCCAACCCCAAAACACACAAGGATGTTTCCTGATTTACTCCCCCCTTGTGTCAGTGCACATCAGTTTTGTTTTAAAATAAAGGTGTGAAACCTTCCTGACACACTGGCACACCATGATATGCTTTCAGACTTGAGGCCTTTCCTACTGGAAAGGGAATGTTCTCCTCAAACTGCTTTCGTTGCTTTAATAAATGATATCTCCATTGATAAATCGTGCTCTGGTATGTGTAGCTCCCTTCCCTGCACAGTGGTAAGTGTTCATTGAATTTTATACGGTTTCTTCTTTTCCTAAAATTAAATAATTAGTTATTTAATACAACTAATTAGTTCATTAGCTCTAAAACACAGCTGTAGGCATCATTGTGCCCAGTGACCTGAGGATTGAGAGGAGCAATGCTACTTGGAGCAGGGGAAGAGGGAGTTAGTGACCACTTACACAGGTTGGGTATATAAAATCCTGTGAGACTGGGTGCTGTGCATCATAAATTTTTAAAGGCATGAGCTATAATCGTCACTACTTTGAGTGTGAAAACTGTCTTAGAATTGGTATTAGAATTTTTGGGGTAGCTTGGAGAGCTCAGCTATCAATGCATTGGTTCATACTGGTATAATCTTATTACTTTGCACCTGAATATGACCCTATACTTGGCCAGAAAAGTATTTTTATTTTATTTTCCTGCAATTCTTTCCTATTTTTTTCAGTCATTTTCAAAAATTGTTTTCCTCTCTAATTCTACCTAAAATCTAGGTTGGCATTTGAAGGAATGGTTACAGAAATGGTGTGTTGGGGTGTCACCACGGTGTACTTGTTTCCCCTTCCCCTCCAAACCTGCTACCTTTTCCCCCTCGTTCTGCTCAGGAGTCGGTGCTGCAAATACCTCTCTACATTTTTGGTGTTTCAGAAGACTAATGTGTTTGTGTGTTTGATTCAAAATTGCTTGTGAAATTCTTTGAGTGTCAGAGCTGCTCCGCAGATGGAGGTGTCCTTCCCTGGAGCAAGATGTCTTCTGCCCACGAGGCTTCCTGGGTGTGGGCAGGTGCTGGGCTCGTGTGTGGAACGGGGCAGGAGAGGAAAGGAAGTAGCAAAGTGGCCTTTAGCTTTCTGGTTTATTAACCCCATAATTTTTGGGACTTCCCAGAGTTCTTTCCATGCTGAACATGCTGTTGGGCTGTGCTTTTTCCCCTGAGAAGAAGCAGTTTTGGAGCAGGAGTCATAATCTTGTAGCTGAAGATGTCTGCCAGCTATAGATAGAGACATATATAGATACATATATAAACTTGCCTGGTGTTTCCCTGAAATTATATTGTTTTGGTTTTGTTATGTAACTTGGTGAAATTTTCCCGTGGGCTCTTTGGTGAAGAGAGGGAGGGCTGGGTTGAGTTTTTGTTTGTTTTTATTTCAGCGAATCCCTTCAATATTTTCTGTAAACAAAGATAATGTATAATTTTGTGCTAATACATTATACTAACATTTAAAAAAAACAACAAAACCCAAAATTACGTAAATGGTGTGTTTGGCACAGAAGGGGATGCTGTGCCTCTGGATCAGCTCACAGCCTCTCTAATCCCACGATTCCCAGGTTGCTTCC
>JAHREE010000229.1:2743920-2764502 GCA_033628505.1 Tringa tobata
GAAAAGAAAAGAAAAGAAAAGAAAAGAAAAGAAAAGAAAAATACTTTCAGTAAAGTTGATTCAGAAAGCTCTCTCTGCACCTCCTGATCTCACTTTTCTCACTATGGCAGGTTTCGTAATACAGGATTTCAGGGTTGGCCTCAGGCACTGTCTAGTCAGATGCTCCAGCAAAGACTTTACCTGCACAAAAGTTTCTCGTAGCTTTTTTCTAACATCCCACCAAGAAGAATAGCTCTCACTGCCTTACAAGTCTTCCCACGCTGCCAAGTAGGTTGAATTGTCAGCCCCAAAAACCTTCTATTTATATCTTCACAGGAGAAAAATAAAGAAAGAAAATAAAATTTCTTTGACTTGTTCAGGCTTGTTTTCCATCCTCTGGGACGGCTTTTCCATACCCCAGGAACTATCTCCTTTTGATTCAGTGATGTGTAAAAGCTTTCCCATTCCTTTGGCTTTCTAGTGTGAATGGCTCAGTGGACCTTACGTTACATTTCGATCCGTCCGATAAAGGCAGACATCCCAGGAGGATAATCACGCACGGCTTGAGCGAGGAGAGACGCAACCACAGCTAATGGCTCTCAGTGATAAGAGGGTTCACATCACCAACCCCCAACTTCTTCCTCTCACACCTACCAGAACTATCTCAGAAATGTAATAAATTTACAAGTAAAAAGAAAAACTTTAAAAGGCAGAAACAAGTGTTTCTTATGACTTTTTCCAAACCTTCTCTCAAAGATGCTGCTCAGCTCTGTCCTTACATAGAAGGCTGCATTTCAAAATGTCATCTTACCCCTTGCTTTCTCCTATTTTGTGACATTTTAGACTCAGACAAATTTTCCTACTGTGTTTCAAAAATATCACGATGTATTTTTAATTATTATTATTTTTATTTTCATAGTGCAGCTTTAATTTTAGCCACAGAAAAATCGGAGAGGAAGTAAATGGAATAATTTTTTTTTTTTTCATTAGAACAAATTTCTGGAATGAGGAATGGGAAAACTTAAGCTACTAATTCTTTCTTTGTTTCCTTGTTCACCTTTGTGGAGCAGAAAGGTGGTGCTTGGGGACACGGTTTAGTGGTGGCTTTGGCAGTGTTAGGTTTATGGTTCGATTTGATGATCTTAAAGGTCCCTTCCAACACTGACAATTCTATGATTCTATGAACTGATCACTATTTCAGACTTAAAATGCAATACTATGAAATGTTACTTTTTTTTTTTTTTTTCTGTTGTGCAGTTGTTTGGTTTTTTTTCCCTGACTTATTAACATTACCATGGAACGGTACGTAACACCATAACATGCTAACAGATGCTGTTCTTTTAACATCATTGTAACACAATCTCTTCCTCTATACATTTACAAATGTTGTGTGAAAGAAATAAGCAGAGCTTTTCTGGTTGGTGTTTTTTTTTTATTTCTACCACATAGCAGAAGGAAAAGCCGATTAAAAGATTTATTCAAATATTTACATGACACACACTGTGGCAGTATTAAAGTGTGAGCTTGCTCCTTTTACAAATCTCTTCAGCAGTAAAAGATTCTGCCCATTGTTGATAATGCAACTTTTAAATGGTAGTTACAAGCTCCCATTTCAATGACTGCAGCCTCTAATTGGGCATCCTCTCCCGTCCTCTCCCCTCCTCCTCTTCTCCCCCTCCAGTACTCCTTGCCTTTATAGTGATTGATGTTGGACCCATCTCCTCCCTCCCAGCGCATCCTCCCACGCGTCGCCTTTGCTCTGCACATCCTCTTTGTAATCTCGCCCTCCCTGCCCTTTCCCCACACAGCTCCTTATGTTTGGAACAGTTTTCTAAGTGGGTGCTAGATCAATACCCTCTGCATTTCAAACGCTGGCCTTAAAATTCATCTTTTTCCATCGGCCTATGAAATATAGTAGAAAATTCTGATCGGCATCCCAAATAGCATCACAGCCATCGTTACCAGTCGTACATTTCTGGATACAGGAGCATCCCTCAGCCGACAGCCCTGTCCTGTCTGCTATTCCTGCCTTTCCCCAGTTCCTGGCATTCCCAAACAAATTGGAAAATGGGTCTGAGGAGAAATTAAGTAACTCTGATATATAGATATATATATATTACTCCATGTATGGGAGGTGTCTAAGCAGTACGGTCAGGACTGAACATTCCAAGTGCTCTGGTTGGGTGGGAACTGCAGTATCTCCCCAGTCCAATGCTTTTTTATTTTTGTAAAATGTCATTATACTTTCTCTGTTGTCATCATGGGGCCAAGAAAGGCAATAATTTATTTTGAACATTGGAGGTAATTAAGTATACATATTTACAGTGTAACTATGTAGATGTACACAGTTAGCAGTGCATTCTACAACATTAATTCCTAATGTTCCTGAATGCATCCAAATATCAGATAACAACATACATTTTATGCTCCCTATTAAATATGAGGGGATATCGAGACATAAAAAAAATTAAAAGTGCCTTGTCTACAGACACTTAAGCTGGTCGGTGGCAAAGCTGGGAGACAACCTATATCCGATCTATCCTTTTGTGAGTTTTAAACGTAATACCTTCCCTATCATATATATAGAGTGATCAAAGTCTCAAGAACATGCACACTGATTGCCAAACTAGCTGGAATCCTTTAAAAAGCCATTCCTCACGAGTACAGCAGACCTACACCTAAGGAAGACATTAGCTAGAGACAAAATCATTCTAACTCCGCTCCTATTTGTTTCATGCGACAGCCATCAGTGCCATCATCAATTCTACACCAATTTGAAGGATGAGTAAAAGGAATAGCATCTGTTTCTTGACCATGGAAGAAAAGAAGTCCCATATTAAAATTTATCAGAACTATGAACTGCAGACATACGGAGCCAAACGTCTTACTTCAAAGGCATTTGATAGATAATACATTGTTCCAAAACGATTTATTCTGCCTCCCTGATTCTGTTTTCTTTTCACTTTATTTCCTGCTAGAATTGGTCTACTGTTTTTCAATACATTTCACTGCCCAGTCTGGACTCTGAAGCACCCACAAGGACCAGTGCAGACACAGCCCTTCCTTCTGGTAATGGCCCTAACACAGGTCTGGTACGTACGCTGTGCTACCTGTAATTGACAAGTAGTTGATGTAACAGATGAGGATTAGTACTGCAAAACCTCTACATGGGTAAATTATTAGTTCATTGCTTGGGAGGGGGATTTTTCCATTAGACATAGTCTGGAATAACCGAAACATGAAACACAGTTCAGATTGATAAAAGTGCTAAAGTCCTAAACCAAAGTAACATGCTTCGCTTAGAAACACCACATACATGCTTGTTCAAGGGGTTTTTGAACAGCAGAATCTTTCTTCTCTCAATTTAAAGTTGAGTTTTAGAATAATAATAAAAGTTCTTTAATTCATTGTATGATATGAAATAAGCTTAGTAGCTCAAGATCCATTGTAAACTCATAGAAGAATATATAAAACCCTTATCACTAAACATCTAACAAAACTCACAGGCACTGAGAGGTAAAATTAATCATACTCAAAATATATTCTTGAGTGCAGCAAGGAGAACTATTCGGAATTAAAACATTTTCCACCGGTGCTTTAGTTGTTCTATTGATAAATGCAGAATTCCTGGTTCACAAAACAACTAAAGGCGTAACAGCACAGACGTGAACATGTAAGAATGGCAGGGCTTGACCCTCTGCTACTGCAGGCTATTTATCATAGATACATAGGTTTGCAATCAAGCTCTGAATTCCTTAGCAATGGAAACGATCTCCTCTCTGCGAGTGGACCTTCAGCTTGTAGAAGGATGCTGGGGCCAATGAAGATGCTATGCCAGCAATGCACAATAGAGGATCAAATACCTTACAACATAATCACATTTAATACCCGAATATGTAATTCTTGCAGGAGATGAAACCTCCCAGAACAGCTCGGGCTTCATATTTAAATTTAAAAAAAACCCAGAAAAACATGATTTATAATCCTAGTATAAAAAGTATATATATATATACCAGTATATATATATATACACCAGGATTTATAATCCTGGTATAAAATCCTGGTATAAAGTGGTAGGTGCCTTAAGAAGCTATTGCACACGCATTTTTATACAATTCACTTATTCAGTGCTCAACGTGCAACAATTTTTTTTATATGGATGTTTTTGTGATTCCATAAAACCAGCAAGTTACCTAGACAGCAATACCATGCTAATACCTTGACTTAGAAATGTGTCTCAAGTGGTATTAGCATGAGAGAATAAAAAGAAAGCAAAAAAAGACCAAAAAGAAAAAGGAACAAAATATTTGTAAGCAACCAGAATGTTTTTTGATTATCTGTTGCATTCTGTACCAAAACCCACTCACAAACAATGAGAACTAATATGTAAGATGGGACTTTTCAATTAAAACTTATGTTAGATATCCTTTAACAGAATAAGCTATATCAGACAATTAATAAAATTGCCAATAAGCCCAGTACAATAATAACTGATGAAATGCAAAACTTGCATTCTGAGAATAATTTCCGCCATGTGTTTCCATCCTGAAATAATTTGGCACTGCTCCGAAAAATCACACTCTGAAATGCCATAAATGCTTCTGGTCTTTTCTGTGGGCCAGCATTCTGTCTACGCTAAGACACTCTTACTCTTGTGTATGGCACTGGAAAAGGCAAATCTCTGAATAAGAATGGTTTGTAGCAGATAACAAACAAAGGAAAAATGGTCTCTCTCTTTCCGTTCCACCCCTCCTCACAGAATAAAAGGCTTGGACACAATTCTTGTGAGAATTCTGACAGATAAGATTAGCTAATGACAAGCTTTGGATTCTTCTAGCAAATCCAGCAAACAATATACAAGCAAATGTATAAAGAAAAGGCTGCTGTTGGCAAATTTGAAAGCTTAAAGTTCTTTCAGATCAGAACTTGCAGAAAAATCAATTTATACATGAAATTTTATTTTTCTTTTAAAACAACTCTGCAGTCAGATGAAGTCAGGCTTACCATCTGCTGCGGAGAGAAACACAGCTATATGCAAGAATTACATTTTAAAACTTCTTTGTAAACTTTACATGCAAGCTGTTCTTGTCAGAATTGAAGTCATTGTGATAACGCATCTTAATATTCAATCAGGCTTTAAATAGAGTGACAAAAGTCCACATATGGATGACAAGCTGTTCTACAGTAAATATTTTTGTATTTATTGAGAAAGGGCTTATGGCAGTTTAGGACGTATTCCACCAGGCATTTCACTCTAAACTACTTACAAACTAATAAAACCAAAATAATTTCCCTGTTCTAAAATCCTCAGCAAAATTTAGTTTTTGAATTAACTTGATCCTATTCCTATTTAGCTATGCTTTTACTTCATCATTCGCTTGAAAACTTTTCCCAGCTGGCGACTGTTAAAGAATGTAAGATTTTTACTACCCTGTATTTTAAGCTGGGCTTTGTTCCCAAGTGACTCTGAACGTATCTATGGAAGAGAAACAGCAAATACAATGTAATTTTACCATTTTAGCTGACCCTCTAAAGCAGAGTCAAAATTCTTTAACTTTTCTATGCAATTAAACTTGTTAAAGCCATTTCCAATATTCCTGCAGCTGAGGGGATACAGTAAAAAATACCCTCAAAAGTTCCTTATCCGCATAGCCTAGCTAGAAATACAACTTACAGAAACACAGAGGCAAAAGAAAATCTTATGAAAAGTAGACATAACGTTGTTTCTTCAGTTCCAATTCCGTTTTTGAAAAGAAGGCACATGTTGCAATTAATATAGTTAACTACTTGCTACCAGTTCGTTATGCATTACTGTTTAGCTATAGCAACTATACAAATAACTTGATTCAGCAATGAAAAAAGAGTTTTGAAAACACCTGAGTGAAAGAGATATACCATATGCAGTCACAGACAAGCACATATCATATAAAATAAATCCTAATGCAGATAAATAACCTTACCCTGATGTTGGATCAACCGCTATGGCCTTAGGGTTGTTAAGGTCCAGCTCGATGAGGGTGATGCAGACTGACCCGTTGCGGTTGCACACGAAGATCCTGTCACTGACGTGATCCACAAAATAAAAATTTCCAGTGATCCAGTCAATTGCTATTTGCTGTACATCTGCCAAAAAAAAAAAAAAAAAGGAAAAAAAGCTCAGAAGTGCAATTGTAGTACAAGTAACTGAACTGCTAGCTGCTTCACCAAGCAGATGCTCTACTCAGTTAAAGAGCTCCAGCTGCTTTTACATGTATTGTATGGTATATAATAAGGAATCCGCTTCTCAACACACAAATATTGGTTGGAGAGAGTTTTTAAATCCAAAAGTCTGATGTATACCTGTCTTTCCAGGGTATGAAAGACACACAGTCGTTCATAGTTCTCTTAAATACTTTAAAGATCGTCATTGTGAATTTTTTATGGTATATTCAGAAGCAACATTGCTGCAGGACAGTGTATGTGTGTAAGAGGGGTGCGAAGCCCTGGAGGTTACAGGTCACCGTGGAAAGGCAGCTTCTGAAGCCACTCAAATCCTGAAGTGAGTGTTATGCGAGGTCTGTTACACCATGGGGATGCTGCGTTGATAAAGCTTCCAAGAATTTATTTGTTATGTTAAAAGGGGACTAACCACAGGTAATAAATAATTCACAGAAATTAAAAAAAACCCTGTGTGTAGGTATGCACATCTAAAACCCCTGTATCTGATAGCAGACATGCGTGTGCATGCATTCATTTTCATTTAAGTTACTTTGGTTTTTTTGTAGTTCTGAGAAATAGGGATGCTGCCAGATCCCTAACACAACTGTTCTAAAGCAACCAGTTCCTTTATTTTTTTTGTGGGATCCTGGAACCACTCTAAATCCCACATGTTTCTTATAAGTCAACCTACCTGTCCACATAGAGCCTTACTGTTACAATGAGCAAAGGTATAAAGAAGTGCAAAGAACACAACTATCAATTTAATTTAACTAAGATTTCTTTACTTCCTATTCTTGTTGACAGTACTCTATTGATACCACCCGGTAAGAGAATTAGTGACTCTTAAATTAAGAATAACTCAATTACTATATTTCCTGTTAAATGCTTTCAAAGTTAAATATTAGTGATTTCTTTTTATTTTAAAAAATATATATTCATTATATTACTGTGGTTTCAAAATACTGCTAATGTAAGTTGCACTTCTTTCATGATGAGAGAAGCCAAATGTGATAAAATATCATTTCACACAGTATCTTTGTTTTGGGTAACTCTTAGTTTTCTATATTTCTATCATCCTTCAGAAGTTGAATTTTTAGGTTATTTTTCTGCATTCTAACAAGAACCTGTTGCTACCGTCACAGAGATGCTGCACTGGTGAATATAAAGCAAACTTAATTCAGAAAGAAACTGTAGTTTTTGACAATAACTTAGGGTTTATGAGACATGTATTTGCTAAATACTTAAAACAGACCTGGAGACTCATGCGTTGTCCTTCAAAGTGCAAGTAACATAAACAAGATTTACTCAATAAAAGCTCAGGAATAGCTACCAGCTCCATTCCATCTCAGCCATCCCATTACACAGTTCACTGCTGCCTCTTCTAGCTCAGATCTTTCCCTTCTGCTATTCATTTTTCTTTTAATTCAACGTGAATATTATGCCTCCTCCCTCCTGAGAGCCCCTATTACAAAGAGATACTGAGCCCCAATAAAGAAATGGTCCATTTAGTCCAGTATCCCACCTCCAGAGGAGGCCAATGTCAGGTGCACCACAAGCACTAATAGATTTCAGACAACAAGGAGAAAAAATATCTTGTCCAAGCAAAATATAGGATGTGCTTTTAAAAATATCAGAAAAACTCTGTCCCTCTGGAAATCGGCAATAGTTGTAACATTTTCAATGTGTTTGCTTTCCATTTGCAGAAGTTGGACTCATGGAATTAAAGGTTTATGGCTCACTGATTCCATGAGACTTCTGAGAAGTGACCCTAGGCTTCCATGTAAGAGAGGCATTTCTGAAAATATTATTTATAAAGAATGAAAGTTATGAAAGGGAATCAATTTTAAGTATTTGTAGAAATGAAACTAGTAATTAAATTCCTGCAGCGAGCGCTCTGGAAGATTGCTATACATTGGGAAGTGGGGGGAAAGGAACAAGCTGAAGTAGCAGCCCGCTGGAGTAGGGCACTCTTTTCTCATTAACCTGTGGGAAAAGTACCTATTTTTACATAAAAGTGACATATGCCTGAAAGGCATGACACACACAGATTATTAGATCTGTTAACATAACAATATGCACATTTAAAAAATGTTGGCTATGTTTTTTTCTTAGTTACTCATCAACATGTCATGCCACGTCAAATGGCACTGAACAGGTATTTTATACAGAAAACAAGGATAATTAATTGAAGGTCATATTGAGGATAACCATTTGCATCAAATAGTTAAAAGTGAGGTTGCTGAGCAATCCAGGAAAAGTCCGACATCCAGAAGCAATTTCACACCATAACCTTTGTGTCAAAGCCTTCAAAAACCTTCGGTAGCTCTTAACACCTATTTCCCCAATTTTGCTCCCCCAGTTCTTTGGGAAGGGCACAGAGGTACTGGCAGCACAGGCTGTTCGCAAGGGGTGGGCTCATTACACCTAGTAATTAACCTGAACGTTCAATGCACAGTAGAATTTACATTTAAGAGCTACAAACACATTGTCCATTATAGATGCCACAGAACTGGTTTGGGGTTTGTCTTATTTGTACCGAGTGCTTTGCACGGAACTCTTCACAACTGATTTCTCACAAGAGAAGTTTATAAGGAATCGTCCAAGTCCACTCCCCCATAAAATTCTATTCTACATGCAAAACCCTCTTAGCTGGCAGATAACAGCTTTTATGAATCAAACTTTTAATCTCTGCTCTTGCCAGCAGCTATGCATTAAGTGGCTTTGAATGGCTCTTCACTGATCACACAAGTTGTCTCTCTATACCATAGAGATAAGGTTTGGGTTGCACTGGGGAGTTTTAAAATGTGTATTCTTGTACTCAAGAAGTTACTGAATTCATTTCATGCCTGTTTCTGGATTCATATATTAAAACCCAATATGTACAGACTGCTAGTCCACTCACATCTTAAAGTAATTAATCTTTTTTTCTTTCATTCACAGTTTCTGAAGCCTCTAAGAAGAAATGCTTCCCTCTGGAAACACACATATTTATTCTTAGCAATCTTGTATATGTTTTTGAGGGTTTCTCCTATTTTAATAACAGTTTCCTTGGAGCATTTCTGCCAAATGTGATCATCCTTCCTTTATTACTTTCTAAAAACTAGGATTTCCTCTTAAGGACTTCATAAAGAATAGTTAAGACATCATATAGTCTAAATTCTACTCTAGTTAATGACATTATGTAGACCAAGGGCACTAGCAAAAGCATGGCTAGAAGTATACTTTTTCTATTTTGTCAAACACACAAATATTATTATACCTTTAGAGAAAATAGCAATTTTATATGAGGGTGGCTATATCTTCAAAGAGTACTGCAAATAAATGTCTTATGGCCAAAACACAGTTTATGAAAGTCAGAGCTGTATTGAATGACTGTCTTCTTTCACTTTAATTTTCAATCATCTATCTTGCAGTGTATGAATTACTGCATTTATTTCAATTTCAAACCAAGACTTGCATGAGAAGACTTCAGTTAACAGGAGAGAGGGAAAAACAGCACCATATTCTTGTATTTATACTACTTTTAGTATATATCGAGGATTCAGCACACGCACCGCCTATAAAAATCAATATTATGTTAACAGACTTCATTTTTTCCAGATGTTGAAGAAAGACTACAAGCAGAAAAATTAGTGATCTTTCTCCATTTACACACTTCAGTAAAAGCGTCCCTTGTTTTTAATGTGAGAAATGATCTAAGCAAACTACTTGGTGGAACTCATAGTAGTTGGAGTCATTTTTAGAACCTTCTGAGCGAACTGGGGAGTGATTTTGGATGAAATGGAATTAAAATTACAAATTCTCAGTGCACCGTCCATATGTTTCTGGTTAATAATGGAAGAGATAGACAACCTCTCTCTATTTTAAGGGAAAGAACTTAGCTTCTACTGCCTTATATACTTAAAACTTTCCTTGCTCTGAAGATGACTGCAGTGAGGAGTGCCTAAAGGAACTTGGAAATCTACTCAAGATTCAAGGTGAACAATTTCATTGACAGTTACTATGGGAAAGTAAAACCATGGTTCGTTCTTTCTCTTTGGGCATAGTTTTTTACATTATTTTTTTTTAAATATATATATGGCAAGTCAGTACTGATTTCTTGCTTGCATTTTCCTAGAATTAATGTATTTAATTGAAAATGCTTTAAAATATTTTTTTTAGTCATTTTTTTTTTCTTTTGCAAAAGTTGATCTTAATTTACCCAAAAAGCTGAAAAAAAGGTACTAATTTTTCTTCCATAACGCATATAGATGACTTCTAAATGAATGTAACATCCAGACTTCCATGTGGAAAGTATTCTGGGCTTGCTTGGGGGAGATGAGAGAAGGGGAAATGGTTTAAAAAGTGGTGGTTGTATCATCAACAAAAGAGCACGGGTGGGCAGGCACCCCGATTCCTATGACTGCAGCCTCCAAACCAAAGTCGTGGGGAGGGAAGTGTTTGCTACTCTTACTGCCCCACAGCACAGAAACATAGATTAGTTTGGGTTGGGTTCTTTTTATAGAAATCTTTCCACTTTGCAAAGAGCAGCTCAGCTTTGTTGCAGGGAGTCAGGTCTGTCTGGAGTCACTCATGTAATTTATTCCATAATAGAAGCACGGTGGTTTTGAGGCTCGTGCAACAGTTGTTTGGACGGTTGGCCATATGCTGAGGGAATAAACGCTTCCGAGAAGCAAGAGAGGATCATTGTAATAAAACTTTCAGGAGCTTAACATTTCTGTAACGAGCATCCTAACACATGGAAGATGTCAGTATAGTCCCCAGCGGCGGTGCAATGTAGGAGCGCAAGGGTGGTAGCGCTCAAGTGCCTTGTGCCAGGAGGAGTCACCTTCTGGTCCCCCTTCCCCCAAGGGCTGGGACAACAGAGCTGCAGATCTCCCATGTGTGTTCACACCTGCTCACACTACAACCTGTTGTGGCCGTAAGTTTTTGTCTCCGGGGCTCGCTCTCCTAGACCAGCCCCCAGTAAGAGTTTCCTTCACTGTATTTTGGCTAAGGAAACACCTCCTGCTTCCTGCTGGAAGCTAAAACCATGAAAAATGAGATAATATCAAAAAGAAGTAAAAACGGGACAACGTATTTGAGACATTTTGCCTTTCCCTATGTTTTCCCAATCTGTGTATTTTATTGCACATATATACATTTGACTTCTCCATGACTAAAAAGCTGCTTTCATTTTTTTGGCTGAAAGCTGAGATTTTAGCAGGTGAGGCTTTGTGAACTGTGTAAGGAAGGGAAATAATAAAGTGCCAGGCATGGCCAAAGTTGCTTAGTTTAATTTACTATCTATTTAGGAAAAAAAAAAAAAGGATAAAAATATGTATTTATTAAGGGACAAACTAATTTTATTCCAAAGAACAACAGCAAGCAACTTGGGGATAGGCTTTTTGCCCCAACCTGAGTAAAAAGACAAGTTCTGAATAATGAGAAAAACAGCAATCCTTTCTTTTTCTGAAATAGCCAGTAATAGTGAGACCAGGTAAATAGTAGTTAAAAAATGACAGGCTGCGAAATCCCGCAGAAGCAGCGCCTTTGCTGTGCCTCTCTTCTGAGAGTAATGTTCCTAATTAGCAGCCCAGACAACCTTATGCTGACACCGTGGCTGGGGAAAGTTAAGCTGGCATAGATTTTCCTGTGCCCCTTCTACTGACAGCAATTTGCCGTAATTATGTCTGCAATGCCATTTACAAAACACAATTTTTATTAAAAATGTCACCATTCAATAAGCTAGACCCACTGGTGTCTAAACTTTTAATAGCCGTGTCCTGAGCGATTACTGCATATGTTTAAAAATGAAAAATCAAATGAAAAGTATCAATCTATCTTTTTCAAATGATTCATCCTCAGATATCTAATTCCTTTGAATTATATCAGCCTTCTTAGATACTACTGGTAAAGAGTATAACGCAAAACCTAAAACACACTAAATTTAAGTAAGCACTTTAAAGCAGCCAGACTTCAAGTTCCTCAAAAGAAAAGAAAGATTTCCCTCTTGTTTGCTGAGTAACGTAATTTAAATTTAAATAAATTGGGTTACTGTCAAAAATACAGTTGGTATTCTTCAACCCCACAGGATATTACAAGATACTGCTTTAAAAACTTATAAATGCGAACACTTAAGACAATAGCAGTTTCCCCAAGCTGAAGAGTTTTCAAAAATATGAGCCTAATCTAAATATTATGAATACTTAATGAAAACATCCTGATATCTCAGAAAGACACCTAGTCTCTCACAGACGAAGTCTACCCAGTCACTCAGAGATTTGAGCACTCAGCTTCCAACTAGGTATAGAAAAAAACACATTTTTAGGCATTTATTCCACATGGGCATTTCTCTTTCTGTTTAAAATTGGACTTTTATCCTTCTACTGAATGCAGCTCATTTATGAAGAAGAGAAAATCCAATGTCTGAAACTTCAAAGGCTTTAGGAGTTTTTAAAATTAGCCGTTCCATACCTTTCAAAGGACTCCACAAAGCCCGTGACACAGTGTGGCCTACAAGATCCCTGTCAGTCCTCACCTTTCCGAATTAATACCTGAGCACTGATGAGGAGATGTGGTCACGGAAGCCAGTCTGGGGCCTCTAGCAGAAGAGCAAATCGGTATATAAGTTTGCTCCTCAGTTCAAATACAATCTTGGTCCTGTTCTACCTACACCTTGCCTTGCAATAGCCCTGTTGTACGCTTGTATTTCCACAAAAGCTAGACATTTGCAGGTTTTTTCTGGCTTAGTTTCTTAGGCCGCTCTGAGGCATGCTCCTACAGATGGAAGTCAGGCAATGGAGTGTTATTAGGCCGGACGTGCTACAGTGCGTTGGCTGAGGTTGAACACTGAGCAGGTACCGGGAGAGAAATGCAGGTTTAACAATAAGCTGCTTCCTCCCATTGGGAACCCTGGGATCTACAGAACAATAACAATAAAAACCCCACATCTTCCTCTTCTAACAAATCCCTCTTTTTACCGAGCACTCAGAGGAAACATGATGGTGGCGGACCCCAAATATTCTTGGGTCTGTGCCTTTGCCAGGAATTTTGAAGCAGGGTAGCAAAATCCCATCCTTTTACTTGTGTTGTAGAGTGATTCTACCATATAATGCATCAAGTTTCTGGAATGAGTCAAGAAAAATGAAATTTTCTGTTATTGAGTCTGGAGTGACAGATTTGGCTGTGCTGCCCACAGATTAAATGAGCAAGAAAAAGGGCCAAGCAATGAAACAGGAGCCTCATGAATGACCCTATCTTTTAATCCTGAGTATTATGATTTTTATAAGGAGCAAATTTTCTGACATCAATCTCGTGTCAGAAAAGAGTAAGCATAGTCAAAACCCATAATGTTTCTAATTCTGCATTACCAGGTTTCAAACGCATCGCCCGCTGATTGTAAACTTGTAATGGGGTCCCAGTAGCCCGTGTACATGCTGAACAATAAAGACAGATTTATAGATGTACACGGCTATAACAGTCCCTTTTTTTTTTTTTTTTAACTGCGCATTCAAAAGCTTCTTATAAATCTGCTGAGGCTGTAAATCAAACCCAGTTACTTACTTCAAAGCAGTTAAGTCATCCACTGTTAAAATTAAAGCATAATTCAGCCGCAATGGGCAGCCCGTCAAGCCCGGGGACTGGGAACTGCTGCGGGGAGAGCGAGGTGGCTACCTCAGGCTGGAGCACTCGCCTCCTTTGACCACCTTCCATCAAGGCAAGAGTCTACAACCTTCCACCTTGCTGGGACTGCCTGGCACGGGTATTAGGGACTTCACAAACTATCGTCACGCAAAAATAAGGTCACTTCAACATTTTTATCATAAAGACGCTAAAGCAGTAGGCTATCACAATTTTAAGGATAAGTCAAGAAAATATGGAGTTACTTTTGCAACACAAAGTATTTAAGGAAAATTACCTCCAGAGAAAGTCTGAGCAATTTAATACCAGAGGTAGGCAATGGTGCTTTAAGGAACGCTTTTGGAGGGGATATTGTAGAAGTAAATTACCTTTGTCGGTGCTTAAAGAAAGGATTAGGGAATGAATGAAACTCACATTGCACATTTTCTGTAGAAGGTAACGTTTGTCAGATAACACTGGTTCACGGGATCTGGAGTACGTGGAATTTCTTGCAGGTAAAATGCATGCCATAATCTTGTAGGATAATTTCATTTCAAGCCCATTATATACTGCTATTAGCAATATATGGTCTAGACAATATGAATATGCAGTACATGGTATGACCTAGTGCTATAAATCAATCTGTTTCCTAGAGGGCATTATTACATTCCATTTTAATCAGAAGGTAATACTGACCATGGAATATTTCATTCTGATATGCAGATATATACATATTGGGCACAAAAGTCTTTATCTTCATCTCAAACATATTAAGGGAAAAGGAGAAGACATTACAATTTCAAAAAAAAATGTCTGCTAAAATAAATTTCATTACAGAACTTGATATAATATAATTAAAATCTGCATACGGAGTCCAATTTTAACCAAGCTTGAGAATCACGACTTAGAGAACACTAGAATATTTAAAAATCTCTTCAGTTATAAAAAATATAACCTGCACAGTTAGCAAATGCATACCTCATTGTTCCACATAATATCTCTGAAACAAAACCATATCATGTACCTTACTAGATGAGATAGCCTCTTTTTTTAGGTTTGCTAAGGAAAGAAAAACAAATTGCCTCTTATATTAAGGGATACTAAGCTGTTTTCTTCACTTTTTTCCCTCTGAAAATGAAATACTTCACTAAGGATTATTATATCCATGGGTAACTATCGCTGCAACACAGAGGAATCACTGTCACCACCTGATGCCTTCAGCATGCTGGTACTTCTGCAAGACACCCGAACCCACTCCACAGCACCCAGAAATGTCACTGGCCTCGTATTATAGTGTGAGCAAAACAAACAAATAAAATTCTTCACGTCTCTGAATGCTGCCTGCCAACTGACTAGAACAAACGCACACTCACGTAATCTTTACCTCATCCATCCTTTCTTCCTATCTTTTCCTTTTTTTCCCTCCACTTATTACAACTTTTCAGTATCCAAATAGTAACTTCAGAGGAGAAGACTGTTATTTATTATATTTGACCTGACCAACAAAGCAGACAACCGCCCAGACTTAAAATACAGGGATTGGTGATGCACTTAAAAATATATATATATAAAAGATTTTTTTTTTCTTGCTAACTTATTTCCGGTAATGCAAAAAATAAAAATAAAACATGGGTTCAGAGTTATGCATTAATTATTTTTCTATCCATTTTCATCCAGATATCAGGACACTGCTGCTTTTTTTATGTATTTATTTCTATCATTATCACTATAGTGGTGGGATCCAAGTATTGGTCTCCCTGAGTATTATCTTAAAATGGAATACCACCATAGAGTCCATTAAAAAGTCTCATAAACCACCTAAATAGCTGTTGCTTCCAGTAATACAGCACAAGCTCAATGTTCTTCTATTTGCAGAACTTGAACTTTGCTTTCAGAAAGCTTCCATCCCTTTCCAAAACTTACCACTTTAGAACGATATGAGGCCCTAATCCCACCTCTTCTCAACTACAGAAGTCTTATGTACTTTGCGCTAACTACTCCTACCTTGTGTATCCCCCATCATTTTAGCATTTAAGTTTTTAAACCTCACAGCATCCCTATGCCATATGGAAATGCTGTTATTCTCATTTTGCATTTAGAGGGGAAAAGCTGAGATTACTTGCTAAATGTCATCCCATAAGTCTCGAGAAAAACAGTGGTCTCCTGACTACCAGCATTATGCCTTTCCTCCTAAATCACTCCTTTCACGTAACATAAAAAGAAATTGTCCCAATATTTGCAAAGAAATACAGAGGAGAGATGTGAATGTGCGTTGCATCCCTTCTCTAGGTCCACTCTGCAACGATATCCCTTGTAGTAATATTTTTTGCCAACTTTAAATATTAAATTACTCTGGGGGTGTATGTTCCCAACGGGGTGTTGATGCTCCCTGTGTTTCAGAGTGGAGCAGGAGCAGGAGCAGGGCACTGGGGACTGCCTGGGCTCTGCCTCCCCCTTCCCCAGCATCCCTCCAGCCAGCAGTCCCTCTGCCTGGCATGGGGCTCTCCAGTCCATGCTGAAGAGTATTTCAGGTGTTTTCAGAGCAGCTATCTTCAAATATACATATTTTTTTCTCAGTCTATGAAAGAATAATTATCTGAGTGTATGTTTGCAAAAGGAAAAACCAAAAAAACTCAAACTGTGACCAAATTATTTTGGAAGACACAGAACATGGATTATAGTGCATTCACAGACGGTTATAAAATATGTTTTCCCACTACTTCATCCTACTTGAGTCTCCTGTTCCCAGTGGGTCCCTTTCTGAAGTGAATGCAGTGGTTATGACTATTTAAAACAAATCTGGATTTTGCAACCAGTTGAGCAGACTCAATGACTAACCATTATATCCTTCAAAGACTCTTAAAATCAAAACACATATTTTCAGTATATTCCTAACTAGAAGAAACCTAATGCTGACCTTTTAAAACACATTACATTTATCTCCTTACATATAAACATATAAATACTCCCTCATATTAAGAAATGGAGTCATATACTTCAATAAAATATCAACGGATGACAGGCAAGTGAGTCCAAAAATGCCAAAAAAGAGCAAGAGTGTCTGGAAATGCAAATCCTGGCAGGTATCCCCACGCACTCCTCAATCAGCTCATTATTTTTGCTTATATAGTGCGACAGAGATTTTAAGCAATTAGACATGCAAAGAGTATCCAAACTTTATCATCAGCTTGAGAAGTGTGGCGGTGAACGTCTAACCCAACCCATCAACCTGCAGCTGTTCTCTGACACATTGATAAAATGCGGGGCTTCAGCTTCGCACAAACAGAGCAACCCTTTTGCATATTATGTCCTTCTCATTTAATTACTTGCAATGATCAAAAATGCTTTTCTCCAGAACTAAGAAATCTATATAGCTTAAGCCTGGCTTCAGCAAAACTGATTTACTCCACTTAAAAGATTTGTTACATGTAATTTTTCAATTACAGAATTTCAGAATAAGTGCTTCACTAAAACCACCATTTAAAATTTTAAAGCAAACCCAAGATTCTATTTCATTCAGCCTCACTGACAAATAGCAAGAAGGATGGGATTTGTTTTTCTGTTTTATTTATTTCATAATGTTGACATGATCCATAAGGTTTTCTGCATTTCAAGTTCTACTCCACAGCTGAAGTCAAAAGAAAGTTTTAAATCACATTTGCTTCATTCTAAATAGAAATCCACAACGTGCATTTTGTGCATTGAGAAGACAAAAATATTTCTATGAGATGGAGATAATACTCTGAGAGCTAGTCATTGCTTCTGCCATTCAAAAGAAGTGAAAAACTGAAGAAAAGCAATCACATATTAAACCCCCAAATCAGATGGTGGTTTTAATTTGTCACGCCCACCACAGTGTAAATAATAATCACAGTTTTATCAGCATATGCAAACATGCAACTCCTCTAAGACCTCCTGAGAAAGTACTACAAAAAGAGCAAGCCCTGGACTTTATTCTGACCCCTAGGAATTCTTTGGTGTGGCTCCATCACAACCCACAGACCAGAAACATCCAGGTTGAAGCGAGGACTGAAAGCAGAGCGGCCCAGAACCCAAAGCCATACAGTTGAAATAATTTCTTAAAAAGCAATGACAAAGATGCAGCAACTCTTTTTTATTTTATCAGGTAAGCAGCTTGTGCTTTCAGTTTTACTTGGATTAATGCAATTTCTTACTCATTTATGAAAAGCGTGATCTTTATTTACCCTTTCCCCTGTAGCAATACAAAGCATTAGATCAAATTATGAGTTGCAAAGCACAACAATTAGTGGAGGCCACCAGCTAGATCTCAACTCCTAATACTTATGGTTTTGTTCTAATACTCTTTTCATTGCATAAACTGTGTAAGCAGATTTTTTTTCTTCCTGCTCCTTCCCTAGAATAATACAGCAGGCAGAGGCTTCTGTATTACTGTGCACCTGATATAGAAGGGCAAATTCATGGATGTTGGTCTGTAATTGCTAAAGTGCTTCATAAGTGATACCATATTTTGGTATCAAAATAAAGTACCAGTTATGATGTTGGATGTAAAAAAACAGTATTTTGGGTTTATAGTTTTTCTTATGTCCCCTTCTTTCCTCTAAAGACAGAAGTCCTTTTGAAGAATCACAGACTTTTCTTTTTTAATTTTATTACAGTGTTGGTGCAACTTGTGTTCTATGATTTGTATCTGAGAAAAGTCTCTTGGAGGCAGAAGAACTAATTTTAACTACATAATCTGAAGTAATTATGCAAAAAGAAAGGTTTCTTGACTTCTTCAGTTGACTTTAGCAGGTTCTTCTGATAAAGTCTGAATGAAATATTTGCATTAATAAATTAATATCCGGAAGTAAGTGGCAAATTTGCTGTCAATTAGACTAATCGAAGAAAACTTGATTAGCATTGTGTGTGACATTAATTTACAAAGAAATATGCCTGTTTAGGAAGAAAACCAGTAGCTACATCTTAAAAAAAGGGAAACATAAATAAAATAATAAAGAACCAGTAGAAAATTTTTAAAAAAAAGGTTCATGTATATAGAATTAGTTGATGGTATCTAATACTAAAATATTAATCAGCTATTTTATTGCCATTGAAGATAGTTCCTGAGAGCATGCACCTGAACTCTCAAGTCTATAACCAACTTTACTGAAATGGGCAGGTTACAACTATAAGCCTTCTATATATCACCTATATACATCTCCTTCCTTAGAATAAAGGCAGAAGACAAACTTCTGTGAATACTGAAGACATCTTAAGAGCCTGAAAGCTGTAGCATAAAGAGTAGAGGACTTTTAAAAATTGCTGTAGCTGGACAGTTGCTTAGATCCTGCACGGGATCAGGAAGGGGTACAAGTTTTGGTTTTAAAAGGCAACACCATTCTCTTCTTGTTTCATTTGCAGCATGTTACAAAGGGAAAAGAAAATAAAAAAGGGATTATCTGGTTTCAGTAGATAGTCAAGAAACTGCTCAGCCAGAGCTGAAATGAAAGAAATGAGGGAGCATCTTTCCTGATCTTTGAGAAGGCTGGGTTATGCAAATCTCTGCGTCTCCCTGGCCACTTGCCCATTATGGAAGTCCACAGTGGATTCACAGAAGCAGAACAAGTTCAGTTTTTGCAAAAATCATATTACAAAAAATAGTTCCAGTGGCTACCAAGTAAAAACCAAAATGAAGCCAACATGGTGTATATCGATGCCAAAGGCTTATGGGAAAATATGTGTCTCATCCCATAAAACATGAATTATTTCATTCCAGATTTCATAAAAAAATTATTTGTGAGTTTAGGTTTGCCCCCCCCGACATATCATTATTCTTATATCTAGGGATATAAATGCATTTGTAAAATATTCACTACAAAATTGTGCATTTTCTATTTCCAGCAACCTATTTATCCGTACATTAGATCTTTACAGCCCCCACAATTATTTCATTCTATCTTCAAAACCTCGTTAACCAAATACAAATGTTACTGTTTTCCAAGGAGTATAATAATTCAATTTAACAGAGAGGAAGAGTCCCTCTGCATTATGCCTGATAAAGACAAATTTACATGGTTACCGATACTATGACAAAGTGTTCATTTTTTATTTACAAACTCCATCTGCTGCTGTGGGAGGTGATAGCTGCCTTGCTCTTGGATTTTCTCCCTGGTACAAGACCTTTGCCATCAAGGAGGGGTTGGGATGTAAGGAAGACAGTCATGTCCCACTGTTAGGACAATAATGAAGCTAATTAAGATGGAAGTCTGAAAACGTTCAGCTAGAAAGATGAAAAATTGGGGAAAAGGGAAGGCAGCAATGCAGAACTGAGAATAAGGACATGCAGAGACGTAGGCTTTGCAGAGACAGGGCTCAGGAGGCTGGCCCAGGCAGAGCCCAGGAGCTGAGAGGAGGGGGAGAAAAAGAAGCAATCACAAATCTGCACTGAGCAACACCACTGAGATAAGACGTTTTATTTTCTGTACTCGTTCTGAGAATTAACTGTCCTGAAAAGCTTATACAAAGAAATCTGACAGCACAACAGCTTTGCTAGGAAAAGAATCAGGGTTTGACTGATGTCAATGAAAGATCAATTGTGGAAGCTGGATAAATAACAAAGCTTGAAGAAACAGTATCATATCTTTGTATGACTGAAAAAATCCATTCTTGGCAATTAACAAGCAGCTAATAAATAGCCCTTACATCAAAAGGGATTAAGTGCAGATAAGCTAACTTGGGAGGGAAATGCCACCAATTCAGAGCATCTGCCATAGAAGCTTCTGCCTTAAATGACATAATGTTACAGGGACACAATTCAAGCTGATAGCACAATCCTCAAGTCA
>JAHREE010000229.1:2764545-2987306 GCA_033628505.1 Tringa tobata
AGGGAAATGCCACCAATTCAGAGCATCTGCCATAGAAGCTTCTGCCTTAAATGACATAATGTTACAGGGACACAATTCAAGCTGATAGCACAATCCTCAAGTCAAATTAAATGGACTGAATCCAGAAGATGCAGTAAAAGCAGACAGATTCTTCACAGCTAACATTTAGAAGCTCCTAATATATGCAAGGCCCTCTTTGGAGCTCCGTTCTCACAGATTGTATCTTAACTTCTGTGTAAACACCATCAAGCATTGAAATATACACCAAATACACAAATTCGTAAAACAAGATAATGGATTTGCAGCACCACAGTGAAAGGATGAGATCAAACTGATCGTGGTTGTTGGAACAGGAAGGTTAAATGAATGTTTTTAATAAAAAGATGTGAACTACCCTTCTTCTTCTAGTAAACCTGATGATCAGAAAAAGGCTACGTATAACCTATAATAAGAAAAAATGAGCCAGGAGCTGAAGATAGGAGCATACTGGTAAAAGGAAGTTTGTGTACAGGCCTGAGTCTCAAAGGGGTCTTTTCATTACAGGGGGCAGAAAAACTGTACCTGAACGGACAATTATCAGATAGCACTGTTTCCTCCACTAAATAAAAGTCCACACTGCACCAGGAAAGCACCTCATCAAGGCTGTATCAAAAGTTCTGGAAGTCAGGTACACCAGAATGAGGAATGAATTTATGGACAGATGCAAGGATGATGCAAAGAAAGCATTTCCCATAACAGGCCATGGAGTATGAAAGACATCCAACTAAAGATCTGGACTTGTGGCTGCTCTCAAGGGGAAGATCTAAAAGGTCTTGGAAAGTAAAATAAATTTTAAACATGGAAACATGAAAATTCCAAGAGGCATTCAGGAAGCCACGATGGAAGACTCAGGAAAGATGTAGTCTTACACATATGATAGTGATGTACGCATGGAGCTAAGATGGGGTTCAAAACTAGTTCCCCGTTAAGCATCACCAAGCAGTGGTCTGTGCTGGAACCTGTGTGAGATAAGATTTGCAGGTCACCTAGAAGACAACATGAATACCCAGGTGCCGAAATTCAATAATAAAAATAAGGTTTCCAGAATAGTAAAGAGGAGGGTCAGTTTTTAAGAACTGCAGGACCTCAGGAGACTGAGTGAGTGGGCAGTAAAAGGAGGTGGGAAATGCAAGCTGAATAAACATGAAAATAATGTGAAAATTATCCTACTTTTGTATATCTAATGATTGCTCTGTCTACAGCACTTAAGAATGCAATACTGACACTATAAAAAAAAAAAAAACAAAAAACTTTGGACAAAGTAAGAAAGGTCACTATCCCAGAATCATCATTTGTTCAGTCTTTCCAGAAATGCAAGAACAGCAATGCAGGATCAGTCAGGGCTTTAGGACTGGATGCCATATACAGGAGAAGTATGCTGTGATATTTCTTTAGGATCCTCTTCTCACATCCCATTCTTGCTCCTGTTACTGTATCAGATGCTCTGAACACTACTGAAGTGCCATTTGAGGTGTAAATGACCTTTGTCATGAAGCCTTCTCATTTCTGTTCATCTTCTAGGAGGTCTGTAAGAATGGGCTGTCTGTCACAGAAGAAAAACAAAAATCACATTCTACAACTATGTGACAGTTTATAAAGCACTGGGCAGACTTTATGTAGGAATAAACACCTCCCCCAGTGTCTTCACAGTTGTTCTCCTCCTGAGTAAGCCAAACTTTGCTTTGATTTCTCATGAATATTCACAGGAGCTTCACAGGAAGGCTGCTGACAGAAGCATCATCTCTAGAGCTTAGTGTTTCCTTCAGTGATTGAGGCTCATCAGTGCCAAGCTAAATGATTGTAGCTATTCTGAACAGAGCACTAGTAGCTGTGATTAATCGCTACTAGGAAGTGTTTTAGGCCTGGGGGTGGGGAGGACAACTAGGGGGACCAAAACCATGGAAGAAAACAGGAATGTAACCAGAAGCTGTTGGACCCTGGTCAAATCCTCTGGGATCCCTGTCTGATGGTCTTCACAGGAACCACATCAAAAATGTGGGAGAGCCAAAAAGTTGGCTTTGGCTTGTGATCGTGAGGGCAAATAGAAGGTGCTGGGTTCTGCAAGCAGAGAGGCATCTTCTGCCCTCTGGAGACGATGACCCTCCATGCCCATCCTGCATTTCAACCTCAGAGCGACTCTTTCACCATGTGGTCGATGGTAGGGCAGGTGAGGGAAGGCACCTAGATTAAAACTGAATCAGTATGGAAGGAGCAAGAGGTTTCTTTTCATCCAGATCGGTCCTGTACAAGCACATCTGCCAACAGAAAAGCCTGTGAGCCTTCCAAGGTGAGGTAGGATCGACTGGAGGTATAAAACACCACGAGGTGGCAAAGCTAGAGACAAGCATTCCAGGATTTGTACTGGTGTACTGTGATAACCGAGTGCCAGGAATCAAATACCAGCCAAGCAGAAAATATCATGCTCTGAAGCATCATCCCAGAAGAGATTTTGTTATATTCTGCAGAAGAATAGTGGCTAAACCCCAGGCTGTGCTGGCCAGCGCTTGTTTGGAGAGCACATAAGGTCCTTGGTACTTGTAATGATGAAGACAAAAAAAAAATGCCCCTTGAAATGAGGAAGAAGGAAATTCTACTATCCAGAAGATGCTGCTCTTGTCACCACCCACCACACCCCAGCACATAAAAGTATTAGGATAAGGTTGCACATCATGGCTTTGGAAGGGCAGAAAATTGTGAGAGATTTTCCACCTTCGTGCCATTAAAGAGAATTTTTCCTTGTTTGGTCCTAGAGGTAGCGCTTTACATAAACGATTGCTCCTGAGCATCTTGCTGTACAAACTGGAAGTGCACTGTGAGCACATATAAAGTGGCAGGGAGCGTGCCCGTTACGGGCAGTGGTTGTATGAGCCTGCCTTATAGGAGAATCTTCCCTGAAAGCCTATTTGGCTCCAACACTCTCTGCGTAAATCTTTCCAGGAGGAAATTTTCCATCTTCTCTTCCAAAAACTGCTTGGTCTTGAAAAGACAAAGATGAAGCAACATGCCAATGCCCAGCCTTGGCTAAGAAAAGAATGCCTGTGCTGATAGTACCATGCCTTCAGAAACCTATCCTTATTTAAAAAGAAAAACCAATCAAACAAAACCTATCCGTGATAAAATAAAAACTTACAAGCCTGAAACAGGCTTAATAAGCACAGGTGGATAATTTGTGCGTTGAGTACTGGGATAAAAAAAAAATGCAAAAAAACCAAACCAAGAAATCTGCACCAGATGAGTTCTGATTGAACCTTTGGAAGTTATTATTCCCATAAGGAGCAGGCTGTTGTCCGTGCTGTCTCATGCCTCAGGTGCCCCAGTGAACCAATCTGGTGAGACCATTCACTGCAGGGTTGTGAGTAGGCGTGGGACAAAAACAGGCTTCACACTTATGGTCCCCGTGAGAAGGCACGTTCACGCCACGGGGACTGCTGCTGTTCTGCTGCTGCAATCCAAGAACAACATCTGTAGATGTGTGTGTCTGGAAAAAAAAATCACCACCACAGCTGAATCTGCTTGATTTTGTCAGTCTGAGCTCCAAACCTGACTCCAAGCAATCTTTCTCTAAGCCTCTAAGTACTATTTCCCAAATCAAAATTAAAGAAGAAGCTGGAACAAGTCTCTGCAGTCGATTCATGTCCATGGGAACTTCTATTCTTCATTTAAACAAGATTGAACGATTACAGTCAAGCTTCAGAAAAATATTAGAGACCACAGGCTGATGTGTACTAGCACGATGAAAAATGATTAGCTCATTAATTCCAGGCACTGTACTCATTTCAAACCCATCACACAGCCTTAATTTTGCAAACAGATGCACTAATGCAGATCCGAACGCCACAGAGATTAGCAATTCTCTTCACACGCAGAGAACAGAGGGAGAGGAACACAGGAGAGAACTGGTGGAGAACTACAAAAACATAGTGCTAAGGTCCACCCTGATAATGAAGATAAGTGACAGAACAGACACACATACAGCTCGATACAAAACAAATTTTGCTAAAGGCTGTGGTTAATTTGATTCTACTTACTGAAAGGAAAAGAAAATAAAATACCAATAACAGAGTGAATTAAAAAAGCACAACCAAATACTACCAACAAGATTTTTAGGGCTCTTAGATCTCTAAAGTACGAAAAGTCGTCTAGGATATAACACTAGAAAAACCCTGAATAAAACTGGAAGAAGGCAAAAAAGCCCCAAATAACTATAGATGTAGGATAAGAGAGTCCTCTAAACATAGAATAGTCATTATGAGTGGTGAACAAAAAAATCAAAACCCAAACACCTTTGTTTTGTTTTTGTTTGGGTATTTTTGGTGGTGTTTTATTTTGTTTTTTAATTTAATTTTCTATTCTAGTAAATATATAATTAGGAAAATAGGTTAAAAAAAAAACAAACAACCCTACTCTGCAGAAATGACCACATATTGCAACAGCTATCTTGATAGTCTAAAGCACAATCCCAATGAAGAACTTATCACTTTGACATGCATCTTTAAGAGTTATAATCAAATTTGTGATTGGAATCTTCCTGAACCGGATGATCAGATGGTTTGAGATCTGTTCAGAGGTACTCTTTTGATGCCCATCTCTCCGTAAAAGAACTTTTCAAAATCTTAGGTCCAATCTTAGGTTCCTCTCTTGAGTTTTAGAAGCCAGTTATTAACCCCACCATTGCACTCCTCAGTGCTGTCATTTATAAGCTGATCTGTGGACATCTCTTCCGTGAAAGATGAAAAAATTGCATTTTTTTTTTGACTGCATGCTATTTTGCAATCTGTTCACATAAGAAGGTGTAAGTGGTCGAACATCTCCTTCAGGAGGTAACAGCGTTTTGAGAAATAATGCTGTAATGCCAAAGACTAATTCAGTATGATGAGTTTAGGTCTTTCAAATATTTGTTTTTTAATTGTAACAAAGGCCAGAAATTTATTTCCACTAAGTCATGAAATATTTTGTTATTTGCAAGAATTAACATACCTATGAGAGCTGATAGCAAATGCGATAAACGTGTGTGTCTTTCATTCATTGTTAATATTTTCTCAATATCAGAGAACGATTTTCAAGCTTTATGTGGCACTACTTTGCCAGAGGAAAGGAAATATTTTACATTTCTTCTTCTGTTGCGCTGCTGGTTTTGTCACTTTTGTCACTTCCACACATTATATTTAGGCTATAAAAATACACATCTTTAAAAACTTTGCATAGATATAAATATTGCAACTCACACTGAATATATATATATAGGAGTGAGAAACGTAAAAGTGCTTCAGTGTGAGCTGCAATATTTAATGTTTTAAGACTATTTTCAACCACAAGCCCCAAAATACCTCTGAAGGCTCCTGCAACAGTTTGCCAAGAGAGACACCACTGTTTTGCTAAAACACTATCAAATACTTACTGTGAAGATACTGAGCAATGTTTATTATCCACTCATCTGTTAGCTTCCCAGCTTTTGTTAGCTTGGTACACTTCAGCTGGCTTGAAAGATCTCGCGATTCAATCCAACAAACTGTGTCCTCTTTGTAGCTATAGTCTAGTGTCAAAATTGCAGACCCTTTTACGGGAGTTCGGGCAGATACTTGGCTTCCATTAAGGTATAATACCTCAATTGTTTCCGAACTGGCAACCAGAAGAAGAGGAAGTCTGTCAGCAGGCTCTAAAAACAAAGTAAAGAGAATTTAAAGGGTTAATAGACTGTGTATACCATATTTATCTTTTTACTTTTAATGTAGTTTTTAATGTTCTTACCTGCATGTTTTAAGAGATATAATAAATTGGTTTTGTTTTTATTTTCATAACTATCATATATTCCAAATTACTAGTCTATTTTATCCTGCTGTTCTAATGGTTCACATCATTAAAGAAAATTAATTACCCTAGCCCCACAGCTTCTCTTTAATTCTAAGTATCATTATTGCAACATTTTTCATGCCTAAGTCATAAATTGAAATACAAGTTATGCAAATTATTTCTATCCAGATTACTGGCATTTCTAAAAGAATGAAGGCCAGGAAGACCTGCAGAACTTACGAGTACACATGAAACAGTAAGGTACTTTTTATAATAGAGTCTGTAAAAATTAGACAAAACCTGAGGAGAGGATGCTGCTAAAAAATAAAATAAAATAAAAACCAATCTAACAAAAACCCCAATGCAGCAAAACCTGGCTACGTCGTACAGATAATGGGCTATATACCATACTCGGTCTAGTGGGAGGTGTCCCTGCCTATGGCAGGGGGGTTGGAACTTGATGATCTTTATGGTCCCTTCAACCTCTAACCTTTCTATGATTCTATAATATTATAAAGGAGAGAGCATCATGCGGTGGGGTGTCTTGACAGCAAAAAGGGAATAGAGAATGCGTAGTTTCCATTGGGGTACCAAGAATGTCACAAAAAACAAGCAAACAACAAATAGAACAAGCAAAGAAAAACATGAAGATGCAATTCATATTAAGGTATTCAAGTGTTCAAGGCCAGGCTGGATGGGACTTTGAGCAACCTGGTCTAGTGGGAGGTGTCCCTGCCCATGGCAGGGGGGGTGGAACTAGATGATCTTTAAGGTCCTTTCCAACTCTAACCATTCTATGATTCTATAAAAATGGAGACTTGTGACACCAACATTAGCATCCTTCAGGTTGGAAAGGACCTTAAAGATCAGGACCTTGGTCCTTTCCAACCCAAACCATTCTATGATTCTATGATTGATTCTGTGATTCCCTGAGGAAGATAAGGTGATCCTAAAAAGTGCTTCTGCTTTAACTGGAATAACAGTGGTGTCTAATTTTGCATCAAGGTATGTCCATGTGAATCACTTAATGGAACGTTTTCCTTTTCAACATGGTCAACACCACTACATGTCTATTTGTCCAGTTCCTTCTTCAATTAAATAATGTTGCCAAGTCAGCAAAATTTTTAAAAAATTAATCCAAAACATAGAAACTCACTGTCATGGCTTCAGTTGGGACAGAGTTGACTTTCTTGCTGGCAGTTGGTACAGTGCTGTATTTGGATTTGGGATAAGAAATGATATTGGTGGTGCACTGGTGGTTTTTGGTTGTTGCTGGGCAGTCAGAGCCTTTTCTGCTCCTCACACCGCCCCACCAGTGAGTAGACTCGGAGGGCAGAGGGGTTGGGAGGGGACACAGCCGGGACAGGTGACCCCAACTGACCAAAGGGATATCCCATACCATATCATGTCATGCTCACTGTATACAGCTGGGGATGAAGGATGGAGGGGGGATGTTCAGAGTGATGGTGTTTGTCTTCCCAAGTCACTGTTACGTGTGATGGAGCCCAGATTTTCTGGAGATGGCTGAACACCCGCCTGCTCCTGGGAAGCAGTGAATGAATTCCTAGTTTTGTTTTCCTTGCGCGTTTGTCTTCCTCTACCTATTAAACTGTTTTTATCCCAACACATGAGTTTTTTCTCACTTTTACTCTTCTGATTCTCTTCTCCATCCCAACTGGTGCAGTGAGCGAGGAGCTCTCTGGTCCTCATTGCTAGTTGGGGGTAACCATGACAGTGACACGGCGGTTTCAAGCATACATGAAAAATATGTGTGTTGCCAAGTCAAGAGCTCTCACCCCAATGTAATTGGCTTGTATTCAAAGGAATAAATCAATGTTTAAATGCTGTATTGAAATGTAGTACTTTCAATGAACATTCTACTTAATAAAGTTTTCAAAATTTTACTAAGCGATTCCTGCTAAATGGAGAAAAATTTTGCATAAATATAAGGATTTGACAAATAATACTTCATCAGCAAGTCTGATTAAAGAGAAAAAAATGCTTAAGTGAATACAGTGCTCAGCGGTCTCACTCAAATCCACAGAAGTAGGTGTTACATTATTTGGTAGTAGCTGCTTTTTATTAAAACCTCTCTTTTGCTGACTTTTTTTTTTTTTTATGTGAAGAAGTCCTTTGCCATAATGGATCAGCACGGATTCTTTGTAAAGTGGATTCCATTTACTCTTTCCCTATTGTTTCTCATTCCAAAATGTATATTCTACCTTGTAACATGCTTTTCCCTTCCACATTAAATCCCACACCGAGACCTGCAAAGGTACCTTCTGTAGTGTTACTTTCCCAACTTACTGAATTTTTTTTTTAATTTCTTAAGATATCTAACAACTGAAGGGATTGAACTTGGTTGTGAAACAACCTCTTGTGGTGTAAGACATGAGTAAATCTCCTTACTCTTGCTTTTTTCAAAAGAGAAGGCAGTTGGGCGATAGGACAAGAGGAAATGGCCTCAAGTTGTGCCAGGGGAGGTTCAGATTGGGTATTAGGAAAAAAGTTTTACACGGAAAGGTTTATTAAGCCTTGGAATGGGCTGCCCAGGGAAGTGGTTGAGGCACTACTCCTGGAGGTATTCAAAAGACGGGTGGACATAGTGCTTAGTGACATGGTTTAGTGATGGTTTTTTATCAGAGTTAGGTTGATGGTTGGACTGGATGATCTTAAAGGTCCCTGCCAACCTAGACAAACCTATGATTCTATGATTCTGGAATTCTTTTTCCATGTAACAAGTCTGTGCTCAGCTTCTCCCTCCCCACAAAATAATTCCACTGCCTAATTCTGGATTCAATCACTCCTTTCCCAAGCAGCAGCAGTGCGAAAAATCCTCTCTTATTATTTTTGCTCTCATACTTTGTGTTAAGTAACATATTTCCACTGCCTACAATCTATAAAGCCTTCAAGAGGAGGCAGCTACACGGGAGCTGTTTGCGGTTACAAACCCAGCGGCGTTGTTCAATTGGCCGAGGCTGCAACAGAGAGTCACATCCTTTCTCGCACTGTTTCAAACTGACCCATTGAAAACTGTAATGAGGATTTCATACCTCACTAAACTCCGGGGGAAAAAAAAAAAAAAAAAGTTGCATATTGGTATTAATATCTAAGACATAAGGGAATTCTGAAGAAAGAATTAGTGTCAAATCTCCTGAGCAGCAGTTGTAATCGAACCTGGCTTCAGACAAAGGGATGGTAAGGACCCGTGGCACTGCTAAGAGCTTCTGCTCAGCAGGCACTATTAAACATTAAAAACACATCTGCGTTCTGGCAGAACTTATCCAGAAATTAGATTACTGAGCTTGAAATTATATTTTTCGTGCAGCCCATACATGAAATAATTCAATGGATTGAATCAGTTAATCATGTCTTTTCACAGTAGGGTAGGTAACCTGCTTATTTCGGTGTTGCTCAGATAAAGGCTGATTTCTTAATTACTTATTAAAAAAAAGGAGTAAAACTATTTTAATAATAAAACTATACCAAAAATACTATAAGTTCCTACAAAAAATACAAAATAAAAAATGAAAGCATCTTACTGTACTGCATAATGCAGATGAAAAACAAAAAAGATGAAAAAAAATCACATCTCGCTCACAAAAACAGCTTGTCTGTTTCTCAAGAAGAGAATCTACGAAGATTAAAAGTTTAGTGGACAGATCTAGGATGAGTTACAGTGAGCTGACAGCAGCTTTTCAAATAACTGGACATCATGTGTGTAATTTTTTCATGAGTCTTCCTTTTTTTTTTTTTTCATTTTATAGGAAAGATAAGAAGTGAATAGCTCTCTAATCCGGGAAAGTTTTATGATTCATCCCTCTTGACTAAAATGAAAACCTCTTCCTTTGAATTATGTTTAAGACAGAGTAGTGGAAAAGATGAAAGACTTGCATTTCCCCCCTTCCTGATCTTGTCTAAAATACAGATCAATAAGTGATGTCACAACAAATCAGAAACTAAGGCGTTTTGCTCTGCCAACAGTCCTACTTCTCCTCTGGAAGAAAAGCTTCAGAAATGCTGGCAATTTATTTTTTTTCCACTACAATGATATGAAAAGGATAAAACCCAGAAAACAGTGTTTACAAGCAGCTTAAAAACCCTTCTCCTGAGGTATGCATTGTAAATTATAAGTACTTTGCTCTTAGTAACATGTGTATTGTATAAAAGTCCGAAAAAATATCTAGTAGTGTAGAATAAAATGGAGTCCAATTTTACTTTGAAATTAACTTTCAATGTTTATCCACAATATGCCCCACAAATGGGCTGCTTTATTTCTAAAACCTCAAAACTTAGTTCTGTGAGTTTTTGCAAGAAAACCGTGTTGTGAAATCAATCTAAGAACGCTGAATGTTTATTAAATATCAGAAAAAGCTTTTGGCTTCAATCGTTCTCGGTTTCATCCTGCTTTATCTACATGAGAAATGTTTCTTATCGCATGGCATTTCTCTAGATAGGCTTCACAGATAGAAAACATACCAGGAACTTTTGGGAGGAAAGATGAGAGGGTTTTTTTCCCCTCAGCTAAAGATTTCCAATTCTCTCATTTTGTTTCCTTAAATATTCTTTTCATCAAATGCAGGCCTTGCAATACAGGCATAGAAACTTGGTAAACAAAGAAGTTCTAAAACTCTGTTCAGACGAGCTCTATTTTGTTTCATTTTCGCCTCGGAAGAAGTCACTAACTGCTTCTTTATTCATAAAAGAAAGTGTGGCTAAAAAGTCTGGAAAATACCCACGGTGTGCCCCCAGCTGTTTTGATACCCATTTTAATGTCCTTCCCAAAGGTACTGTGCAGCTAAAAGTTTCCGGCTCCAAAGTTATTTAAATGAGCTGAGGAAGAAAATGCAGAATTTAATGAGGGATAAACCTTACCACCTTCACAGCCAAGCATTTGGCTGCCTGAAGGGGAGGAAAAAAGTTGCTTCTGTGAACTTCTTTGCTAATTGTTCCATCCCACGTGGGGAAGGCTGGTTGTGCAAGAGCTGCTGGTGATCTCCAGTGGCCACCGCACCCGTCCCCTGCACTGGGGCAGGGTTCTTCCAGACCCGTGCTGGCAAGCATGTGCCACCTGCTCAGCACCTTCTGCAACTGGGGTCTCCACCGTGTCCCCCGCTTCTCTATTTGGAAACCTACCACCCAATTTACGGAGAAGAAACTAAGGTGTGGCGAAGGACTGCTGGTTTGGTATTGCATATCTAGTATCTCAGCACGGACGGAAATTCATATTCTTAGTAGATCCACTGTTATTAACATTGACAGTTTTACATAATGCCTAACCTGACCTAAACCTCTACTGCTGCTTCTTATCTTCTGCAGCTTTTACACACAGAACAGAATATTCCTTAGCTCATTTTCTTTATCTATTTGACAACTACTTTGTCAAATGTAGACAAAGCGGATAGCTTGCTCTTTCCATCCTTATTTCCTATAGGCCTTTTAAGGAAGAAAAAGTTGATAACTTCTCTAAGTGCTCTGTTTTTTCCCTTAAGACACCTTTTTTCTTGATTCTGTTCTACTCAGCCCCATTTGCCCTGTGCAATGCCCCTCACTGGATGTCATATTCCAGCTGAAGACTACCCAGTGTTGAGTAAGTAGGAGGATTTCTTTGTACATCTTGGAAGCAATAATACTACTTATACATAGAAGTCATAGATTGGTTTCAGTTGGAAGGGACCTTAAAAGTCATCTAGTTCTAACCCCCCTGCCATAGGCAGGGAGATCTCCCATTAGACCAGGTTGCTCAAAGCCCCATGTAACGTAGGGTGCTCATTAAATGCCTTCAGGGATGGGGCATCCACAACTTCTCTGAGCAACTTGGGCCAGTGTCTCACTACCCTCAGAGTGAAAAATTTCTTCCTGAGATCTAATCTAAATCTAAACTCTTCCAGTTTGAAGCCATTCCCCCTCATCCTGTCATACCAGGTTAGTATCTCCACACTTGTGCAATGGGACAACATTGCCTCATTTTTGACTTGTGGTTCACTACACATATTGGATACCTGTCACCAGTCTATTTGTTCAGGGCCACACCTTGGTTTTGTCCCTGCTCAAAACTCATCCCACAAGGTCAAAACTTGTGAAGAGCAGTCTGTATGATCAGTGAAGCTATGAAGGGTGAGGAGAGTGACCTGTTGGTCCATGTAAACTTCACTATTTTCCAAACTGTAAGATGGGACCAGTGAAGCAACACAAGCTCTTACAAATCACTGTAGCTCTTCCAGAGCTCTGCAACAGAAGCACCTTCTTACTGCACCAGGTGTCTTTTTGACCTCTGTGGTCTATGAATTATTTGACCAAAATATTCATCACATTGATAATTTAATCCCTCATTAATTCACGGAAAAGTTGTGTTTACACACACACACAAAAATAAATGCAATGAGCAACACTCATTTCTTTGCTGCACAGTGATCTTGATTTCTGTACTGTCCTGCAGTGACTTCGCTGATTAATGACTAGTGATTCCCCTCTGAAAATAACAGAAAAGGTGAAAAACACCATAAAACAGACACGATGAAGTATTACAAAAGATGGATGAGTAGTTCTTCTCTGTGAATCTGATTCATTTCATCAACACCACCAAGATACTGACAGATCACTACAACACTCAGTTGTTCCACAGTCTGCTGGATCTAAGAAGGGAAACTCAAAAGCTCAACTCAAGCCCAGTGTTGGCACCACGAGGATTTCCTGATCTAGAGTTGTGTTACTGATTTTCATGCAGCAGAGGAAGAAGAATATCAAAACACTTTTACTTTGTATGGACTTGCTTATCTCACAATACTTTGCTGTGGATTTTTAAAAAAACATGCTCAGCTATGTTATGTGAATCGATACAAAACTTGGTACAAGCAGTAAAAAGCTCTGCAACTCTTATTAGTGCTCAAGTCAGAAGAGATTTAGCAATACTCTTTACGTGAGGAAGCCTCAAAAAAAACAGGCCTTCCTATTTTCTGGTAGGAAAAGAACTACAAGAAGGAACACTCAAAAAGTATATAACAAACACAGCCTTACACATGGGTTTTGAATCACTGTGGATGTTGAATAATTGCCTAAGGAACTTTGGGGGATTTTTTTAATATAAAAGCATTGTTAATTCAATATGCTGAGTAAGAAAATACTGTGTACAATACTGCTTCATTAAACACAATTCACTAATTTCCTCAAATACCCAATCTACTATTGCTAATGAAAACACGCACTAAGTAACAAAAAGCCTAGTTTGAATATGTATATAACGAAATTCACCTCTTGGGAAATTGCAAGGACAAAGCAATCTCATGTCTTTTTTTATCCTATGGCTACAATTACCTCACAATCATTTCCTCTGCATTCCCACTCCCTCCGTTGTCTTCCCAGAGTAAACAGCCTATTTTGTTTGTGTGAGGAAAATTTCTGATTTATTTATGAACAGGGAAACTGGGAACTGTTCTCATCTTGGCTGAATTGAGTATTTCACTTTAATTAATAATAACCATATAATAACTTCTAATATTTCCCTTGGAGTATTGTTGTAATATGTGAAAAGTCGTTCTGCGGTTGTTGTGTGGCTCTTTGTAGCACAGGGAAGGAAAAACCACCTCCCCTGTGTTCACCTCTCTCTATCTTTTCATATCCATCCTCTAGATAGGACCAACACACAAAATATCATACCAGAATAAGGTAAGAAGATGTTAAAACTTACCATTTTTGACCTTGCAGGATTTGTTATCAGGCTGAAGGACATAACCCTCCACACAGCTGCAAGTGTACGATCCATCTGTATTTATACACGTCTGGCTACAGCTTCCGTACGTGTTGCATTCATTCAAATCTAAAGGGACATTAACAAGATCTTGTTTAAGGATTAGGGGAAAAAAAAAAAATAAAAATTCAACAATAAATCAGAATTCTACCAGAAAAGTTTAAGTCATTAAGTCATTATTGTAGTTTTCCTTTCCTTATCACAGATGTTGCCTGTTGAAATTACTGCAGTAATCAAACAGGAAGGCAGGAGTTTTCAAGTTTAATAGCTATTAAATTTGAAAGATGAAACATTTGTTCAAGTAGTACCCAATGTCTACAGCATGTTAGGGAGAGATTTGGGTCCTTGTTAGTACTACAGACCACTAGTTATCAGGGTTGATGAATGAAGTAACGTTTCAAGAGAGGAAATAATTGATTATCCTTCTCAATCTATTTATGCTGGCAATGTCTTATAGTTCCTTAAATGAACTGTCACAACTTCTACATTAAACCGTCATCCAATACATCAAAACATATATATTTCTCTAATAAATATAAAGAACAATTTTCTCAACTAGGGTATATAGGCATAATACCATAAAATCAAGATATGCTATTTAACAGTGGTTGAGGGTTTAAGTAATAAATTGACATTTTTAAAAACCGCTGTTGAAATTATTTCATTAGATATATTTTCAATCAGAAAACATGACAGACATAGAGCCAAAGAACTTATAATAAATTATATTTATGTAGAATCTGGCTTAGCACTATTACTTGGAGAGAGGAGTGATTGGTAGTGAGCACATACATAAGGCAACACAACTCCAATCTGCTTATAAAAAGAGAAAAAATAAACCAAGAAACAAATACCTGGATAGAGAATTAAGAAGTCATATATTTCAGAAATGGAAAAGAACAGCAATTTCACTCTACAATTAATTATGCCGAAATAACATTCCCAGCTAAGTTGTATGATGTGGGAGTGTTCATTTATCAAATTCTAATCTAGGTGTGACTTTATGGGCATGAGGCGAAATGCTACAAGTTTTCCAGGGTCTCCTGGTAGTGAGGTCTGGAGACTGGCTCACACAAATGAGCTGTAAACTCATCTGAGCAGTGGGAAACACTCCCCCCCTCCTCTGGTCTGGCTGGGGATGCCTTCCTCCCAGGAACTTCAGAAGAGCTACCAGTGGGGCAACAAAGAAGTGGCCCTAACTCTCATTTTGGAGGGAGACTCTTTCCCCCTGCCTGCCCCACAAGCCCGTGCTCATCTCTGAGGAACACCTTTGAGATGGGCAAGGAATTCTTTACTCTGAGAGCCGTGAGACACTGGAACAGGTTGCCCAGAGAAGCTGTGGCTGCCCCATCCCTGGAGGGGTTCAAGGCCAGGCTGGATGGGGCTTTGAGCAACCTGCTCTAGTGGGAAGTGTCCCTGCCCAGGGCAGGGGGGTTGGAACTCAATGATCTTTAAGGTCCCTTCCGACTCTAACCATTCTAGGGTTCTGTGAAGCAGCTCTATGCTCACCAGCCCAACCCCAGCTTTCTGCCCCCGACAGCCCTCAGGGAACGATGAGGATACCCGGGTGTTAACGTTACAGCCTGTTTCATGCTCACCTGTGCAGCTCCTTCCATCGCTGCTCGTTTCATATCCATCTCCGCAGTAACACCTGGTGCCATTCCTGCTAATGGCACATTTGTACTGGCAATTCAGCTGTTGGCATTTGGGTAGCAATTCTGTAAATAAAATTAATTAGAGCAAAATGTTACTAAATATTTTTATTATTCCTAAATTGCAAGCTTTAAAAACTTTTATACATATGTAAGTGCATTCTCCACAAGGGAACACCACCACTATTTATGTTACCTGGTTTTCGAAATATACTTATGACACATAATACATTGCAAAATGCTTGCTTTGAAAATTGCATTTCAGCAAGTTAATAAATAGAAATCAGCATTTTATTTCTATCAAAAGTTGTTCACAAGTTTATTGCCGAGGTGTACTGTTGCTCTGCTTAGGCATCCATTTTTTACACATCAGTCACTTTCAGTCAAAGCAATGATTTGGAAAAAAAACCAAACCAACCCACCGCAGCGCAAAGAGTTAGATTATAGTTACAAGAACCAGCCAAGGTTATGAGAAAGGTTTAAACATCTATGTCTTTCCTATTCCTCATATCAATTGATTTTCTATCTTTTTAAAGCTTGTTTTGATTTACTGATACACATATCACCTTCACAGCAATCAATGGGAACACATTCTGGTTCAATAATTTAACGGTGGACATGTAATGTTGGATAAACAGTGGACATTATGTCATTACTGCTGAAGTCCTTCATAGGATCTACTGCTTAAATACACACCAGCAGCACAAGACACGACGCTAACAACCAGAGGAAATACTGTAGAAATATAGATTGTATTGATTTCCAGCATGAAACAGCATGAAAACAAACCAAAAAACCTCAAACGCTTCTCAGCCCCAAGATGTATGATGTGTATTGATAATTTTGCTCATCAAAAAAATAGTATTTTAATGAGCAACAGCGTTTTTTTCCTCCAGGAAAATAAGAACAGGGTTGACAAAAACAGCTTAAAGTGTTGATTTGGTGATATTTTTCAGACCTATAAGCAGATGGATCAGAAAATAACCGGCAAATGGACAGAGAAACGTTCTGTTCCAGGGCTGGCTGAAAGTAATGGGGTGTGTCCTAACAAAAAAAGAGAAATCTGTGTTTTAATATGTGGGTAGTTTTAATCCGTCTGATCATTATTCATCAGGTTCTACTTGGGAGTAGAATGAAAATGAATATGAAGAAGAGTCTGAACCAGCATCTGAGCCCTGGAGCTCCCATTCTGGAACTTCTGCCTGTGTCAAAATAAAGCTGAAATTATGGGAGAAAAGTGGATGTGGCTGGCACTCAAACTTACTACTTACTATAATGCAACTGTTCTAGAAACAGAGAGACTTCACACAATTACCACAGGGCATTCCCTGGAATTACCCTGTAATTCTGTAATCCATGCAATCCACAGACTGACTAGAGGCTGATAAACCCCCCACTCTAAATCTGCCCCTTTTCCAAGTGGTTTGTGGGTTATTTCTCTGCCTTTTTTTGCCCTTCTGAATAGGAAGATAATACATTTGTTGGCCGTTTGCTTTGTTGTGTGTTTTTTTTTTTTTTTTTTCCTTAGCCTGGTGCTTAGATCTATTACACCTTTCCAAGACAAGTCCCATAGAGAATGTAAACCAGGCAACTTCCCTAAAGGTACCCTAAAATGGGGCTGTGTGCCGAGGTGCAGAGCTGGGCTGATCAGATGATATCTGTTTATTTAATGAACATATACATTTCAGTTTCTAAGCAAACATGGATCACCCATCCTTTACAACCTATAATTTTCTTCCTCAAATATTTGCCTGGTGCTGCACAGCCAGGAGCTTTCACCGGATGATGAGTATTTGACTCACAACTGGGACTTGGCTTTTTTGCTCTCTTTCTGTAATGGATGCAGCCAGCCAGAAGCTCAAACCAGAACAGTGGGACCCACACACAGCCAGCAAAGGCTGCTGGAGACCAGCAACAATAAATTGGCAAGTGGAATCCATTAAGGGAAAATGAATAAATTAATAAAAACAGTCTATCTGCTCTCATTTTTCACAAAACCTGTAATTTCATTGATTTTAAATCATTGCAGTATCATGTGGGTGGCTTTTAACAACAAAGAGGGTTGCGTTTTCCTTAAAGTCAGCAGAACTGAAGTGCTGTGGATAGTCCATTTCTGCCAAAAATACTTCTTGTCACACATCTCAACCCTCATTCTTTCCGCCCTCCTTTATTTTTCACACTGTCTCTCACAACTTCCTCGGTGTCCTCATCCCATCTGCTACGCTTTGCGAAAGGGCTTCTCTGAGGAGATATTCTACTAATATTGCCTTCTATTACACAAGTCCTTCTAGAATCATAGACTCATAGAATGGTTAGAGTTGGAAGGGACCTTAAAGATCATCGAGTTCAAATCACCTTGTTGAGAATATTGATCAATTAATGAATTAATTTCATTTTTTTCTCAAAATGTATTTTTCATCATCCACTGGATCATGGAAAAACAAAATTTCCCCTCTCATTTTACCCAGCTATGCAAAGAAGCAACCTCAAGTTGCTCAAAGAAGCTTGCCTCAAGTTTTAGACTAAAATTACTTTTACCAGTTTCCCTGGGGGACTGGTGACCAGACACCCAGCTGGGAATCCTTCAAACACACCAGGCTTTCCCACAAATCCGTTGAAGAAGCACTGTTGACCACCATACATTTCCAACTTCAGAGTAACAAATACCCCCCCCCCCCCTCCCCGACACTAAATTATGCATCAGATTATTATAGCATTAATTTGCCTCCGTTCACAGCTCCAGGGAAGAGCTTTCTTATTGCCTGGGTGAGAGCCACCTTCCTGCCCCAGAACGTTTTTGCTCTGTTGCTGATCTGCTAAAGCTGCCAAGGGAATCCACAAGTGGGAAAGCACAAAATACAGCAACAACTTCAAGGGTAAGCAAATATATCCTCTATTTTACTAGTTCTTTTGTTTTCTTCATTTTAAGTCACTGATCCTGGAAAACCTTTGGGGGAAAAATGGAGTTTACTTGCCTCTGGAAATGAAGTATTGAAGGACGTGCTATGAAAGGCAGTGTATATATTTATGGTTTGGTCAGATTTGTAACAAGCTTCTCAGGAAGAGGTGAGGAGGCAAAGAAAAATCATGAGGCAGTGAACACTGATATTTGTAATGCTCCAGATTGGAAATTTAAAAAGATAAAAGCCAGGGACCTTCATTTCTTGTCTTTCCTACCTTGCTTTCAGATCAGAGTAACATTCTGCACCCGCTTTGGTCTCCCTTCCTCAATGTGAATTGGTTTACAAAGTACACAGGCAGTGAAGAATGAGCACCACTGAGCTCTCCGCTTTTATCACAGCTCAGAATTTGTCAAAGCACGGTATTTCTGTTGCAAGATTTAAAGGAAGAAGCTGCACTGAGGGAAAGCAAAAGGACAGAGCTTTATAGCTCGCAAGGAGACCCACAATTCAGGACGTGGAGCTGCAGAGCAAGGCGTGAGACTCGCAGAAATACCAGGTAGCAGAAGTCATTGTCAGTGCCTTTAGGATGATCTATTTTCTCCAAGTCCAGGGAGCACTGACAATTCATCCAGCTCTGATTTAGGTCATTTTGTTCAGTGTTTTCTGTCTGCCACAGAAGACATGAAGGGCAGCATTTTTTTTCTTCCCTATATCCCCATGAACCAGAATCTAAAGTTGTGCTCCAGCTCTACCACAAAAGCCACCCAGCTTTCTCAAAGCCACCCACGTCAATCTTCTGCTTCCTGACTTCCACATTCCTCTAACTCCCAGGTATCTGGTCCCATGGGAGAGCAGTCAATCAGGCAAAGATGCTGCTGATCTCATCTCCCCTAAAGTAATTACCTTTGACAAGGACTCAGAGGAGCTGTAAGCTTTTTGGACAAACTGCTCCCACAGGACTTCATAGTCATAAAATCCTGGCTTCACATATTCCTTCTGCATTCAAGGAAATACACTGCTTATCATAGTTCATCCAAGATGAATGATACAAGGAACTATTATATCTTGAATGGCTTTTTAATAAAAGGATTAACCAATTGATCTGACTCTCCTTTTTGTCAGTTCCTCCTGAGCTACACATGAGGTTCACAATTGGTTCACACCAGGTTCTCAAGCTTAGATGTTTTGGCTGTTTCATTTAACAAGAAAAGCAGTTCAGTTGCAGTTTCTTAATACTGCAAACTTTTTTGGCTCTTGGGGATTGTTCAGCAATAGAGTGCATTTACAAAGATACCTCCGTTAGCTTTGCCTTTCCTGAGAGGATGAAGGAGGACTAGATTCACACCCAGCCAAATGTATTTAGATGCTGATTCACACCTGGCAAAACACATTTAGATGCCTTTATTTTTGAGCCACTTGGATGATAATAAGGCCTTTTGGTTGTAGTGGGTTCCCAATTATGTTTCCTAAGTACATCTATACTATATAAATCCTATACTGCTCTTTGTGCAATGACAATATATACCGGGGAGTATAGACAACATTACAGTACTCTGTAAATTAACATTTAATGATTACAATATGTTGATAAACATCAATGATACAGAGCTGGAGGAAGTAAAAGAAATTGGCTGAAGTTTAATAGTTCAAAGCGCCAGATAATATGCTTAGGGAATAACAGCAGAGTTTCTGCTGTCAGTTCGGGACTTCACAATTTGAAACAACAAAGGATCCTCGTCAGAGCTCATCAGGGAATGGCCATGAGCTACCAGTGCAACATTCCCTGGGAAAAAGGGAAAGGCATCACTGAGAGCACTGGGATAAGCATGGAGAAAATGTTGGTATTAAGGCCCAGGATGCTCATGAGTCCCTTTTCTTCCAGGGTGCAGCTCTCTGTGGCTGTGCCCACCCCAATGGATACCTGGAGAACTGATCCAGATTTGAGCAGGATCAGAGAACGGCCGCAGGGATTATCAGGGGAACGAAGAGCTGCAATCTGAGGGGAGACTGCAACTTTTTGTGTTGATTGGTGCCAGGAGACAAAAACAAAGAGGAATTACGACCGCTATCTATGAATATATCAGAGGATCAACAGTGAGGAAAGAGACAATTTAAGCTAAAGGGCTATTGGCAGAAGTACAAATGAGTATAAATTGCCCATTAATAAATTCTGGCTGAAAATGAGAAGGTTCTCAGCTATTACCATAATCACGTTCTGGAACTCCTCTTTGAATGGGAACAACAGGGACAGAAAATAAATAAATGCTTTTGACATGGATCATGATAGATTCATGAAAGCACGTGGAAAGGCCCCCGAAATACCAGAAACTGTGTTGTGTAACCCAGGAGGTTCCTTCTACTACTATATTCCTCGAGCAATGCACTATTTTATGCTAAAACATCATTTTTCATTATGGAACCAAGATTAATCCTTTTTTCCTTGTCTCTGGAACATACCCAGAGGAAAACTTAGGGGAGCTTGTTACTGCATTAGTCTTCTAATTGCACTCCATACATATTCTTATTTCTCTTAAATATTTGTATTCTTTTTGGCAGCTTTGAGCTTCATGAATTTACTTGATATTATCAGTGTGTTATTCGGTTTTTTGTGATTCAATATTCATACACTGACGTCTAGACTATTCTTATCACACATATGCTGTAAGCCTTATTTTTCTCTTCTAGTTCATTTTCCAAGGTTTTGAAGTACAATTCTTTCACAGATTAGACTCTTTCATGTAATCTACCCTAAGTTTTTTCTTTGCTTGCTATTGTTGATTTTATATACACAATATAAAGCTCTACGGTTTGCTTCACTGACAGAAAAGGGTAGCTTGATTGATAGAACTCAATTGCTGGATTGAAATAATGCAGCATGTTTTTATCTTACATTTGTTGGTCATTTTATTAGTTTTGAGTATCGTACCATTAAAAAAAAATTACAAAAAAGTAATCATCTTTGTCACACACCTCAGCCCATAAATCTCTTACGGTAGATGTACCACTGAAAAAGAGATATGGAAATCAGAGATCAGATTCATAACCTTCTACTCCCACCATGGGTGACTTCAGTCCAAGTTTGGCAGAGAAGCAGAAGGGGTCAAATTATAAGAAAAAATACCCCAGATGTGCCCCATTACACTCAAATAGTGGAAAGAGAAGGGGAATAACACCTTAGGCTAGAAAAAAGATTCCCGTTTGCCCCTGGACACGTGCTCAGGTGAACATTCCTCCACCTCTTTTGTGTTTCTCATGGCCAGCGCAGGTCAAGCTGCAGCTTCTGCATCTGGGCCCCATGTGGGTCACTGCTGCTTCCCGACTCGCGGTCAGGGGCCTTGGGAAAACATGGGATTAAAGTTGTTTTTTTTTTCCTATTTGCTAAAATAAAAGAAAAAATAGCTAAAAGTTAGATGCCTTAAAACCTGAGGTATTTACGGTTAGGGTCTGCAAGGCAGGCTGCAGCTGCCTGGCCCCAGAGATCCATTAGGCAGTATGGGATTTCTCTATAATCCCAGAGAAGGTAACAATCACCCAGAATGACAACTGGAAACCCTGCTTCCTGAACTGCCTACAGCAAGTTAAAGCCAATTGTAAGTCCCAGGTATAACTGCAATCCTTTTCCTTCATAGAGCTTAGATGTCTAAGTCTGGTCTGCTGGTAGGTAACTCCCATTTGCTTAAACTCCAGAGTGCAAAATCTCTTCCTAAGGCCAGAGTGTTACTGTAATATATCCAGGACATAAGCAGAGAAATGATGCTTGAGAATGGTGCTTTGTCCTGGGTACCAGGCTGCTTCTGAGTTTTCTTCCATAAAATAGTTATGGGACAAAACATGTAGACATATTGCTGTATTTCGACCCTTTGCCATTACTATAATCATCAGGCAAGAGAGTGATACTCTAATGTGCATTCTCTGAGCCCACAGAACTCCAATTTTCCCAACAGTATGGATTCAACACGAGAGCACCTTATATCGTGTAAGACATAGCGACTGGTGCATCCCTGGGGGAATGGCTGATGGGGTGTGAATATGGAATCACAGAATCACAGACTGATAAGGGGCTGGAAGGGACCTCTGGAGATCATCTAGTCCAACCCCCCTGCCAAAGCAGATCCACCTAGAGAAGGTTGGACAGGATGGCATCTAGGCGGGTTTTGAGTGTCTCCAGAGATGGAGACTCCACCACCTCTCTGGGCAGCCTGTTCCAGAGCTCTGCCACCCTCAAAGTAATTAAGTTCCTCCTCATGTTTAGATGGAACTTCCTATGTTCAAGTTTGTGCTCATTACCTCTTGTCATGTTACTGGGCACCACTGAAACAAAACTGGCCCCATCAGGGCCCTAAAGCTGAAGGCCAACCTGGGTAATTCTGGATCCCACCTCCTGAGCCAGTGCTATAAAGACAAAGCTGTCATGTAAAAGCTGAGCACCAGTTTTTTGCATATTAGTTATCATTTATAGGAAAAATTCTTCTTAACTATACTGTATTAGAACTCAACCCCCATCAGTAGGTGTCTCCACATTGGGAACCTTGGTCCAGAACACCAAGTGACGCAGAAAATCTTACTTGAAATAGGGGAGATATCTGCTGAAGGTAAGGACAGCTGAGCACGGTGGCATACATCGTACTTCATAAATTCTACCTGATGAATCTCAACCCTCTGTTGGATCTTTCCACACATCACTGTCTATGTGTTGGCAATCACCTGCTGAACAACTTAATGTATTATTTTAAATAGACATTAAAATGTATTTGTCTATTTTATGATCACAGGAAAATTACACATCTTGTTTAATGCACTTGTCAGTCTGCTCAAAACCAGAGGTGTCTCACTGTGATTACTGTTCAATGAAAATGGGCACGTCTTGCTGAGGAAGTTCAGGCTGATTGTGATTAAAAAAATATCTTTAAAAAGACAGATTTTTTTTTTTTAATTTTCTTTTGTCATTTTGAACATAATGAAGTCAGAAATAAGAAGGAATGTTGCAGGAAGAACAAAGCTTAAATAAGCAAATCACATCTTCAAAATCCATCTCCAGCCAGCACTCCTTTTCAGATGTATATCTGTCTTTGTAACACTACCTAACAGTATCTCCCTACCATGTTCATGGATAAATTCATTTTTCAAGGATGTACTACTGAAATGTCTTCCTGCCTAAATCTTGACCTACAATATTTGGCTGAGCTTCAAAACAATTTGTTTTATGCGGTGTTCTTCAACCGTAGCATCACAAAACACTCGAAAATATGAGATCAGCAGGTAGTAGGAATGTAGTAAAATATTAGCATCGCCAGTGGAAATGGCTCATTATTCTGACCTTTTGCTGTTTTAGTTCTACCTTGGCTGCCAGACACCAGCAAAAGCATAAACTGAACAGAAGTTCACATGGGAAAATTTAAACTGGGTAAGTGATTTCATGACTGAAGAGTCATTTAGCTGGTTATTAATCTGGATACAAGATACAGATTTAAAAGAATAGGTACCCTTCATATGAGAACTCACTTGTTTATTTAAATTTATGTAAACCACTTTCTAGCTTTTGATATTTTCAACGTATTGAATACATACTGAAGCAGGTGCACTGAGTTACAGAAAATCATCATTAAATTGTGTCTAACAAGATATGAAGCCTGAAAATACTGAACATGCTCATTAATAAACCAGAAGAGAAAGTAGTGACTAATAAAGTTTGTCAATGGTGATAGAGACTGGCAGAATGGAGAAACTACAGAGAGGACTGACAATCAACAAGAGCAGACCACCTGGGCTGCTTCATAGTCCAGACCTTGTGATAGAAAATGCATTTACAGAGTTAGCTCACTATTTCCCAGCTTATAATTAAATCACATTTCAGGACCTGAGGAATGCTTGGAGAGAAAAAAATGTAACTTGGTGGCAGGGGCAGAGCAGGCTCTGGTGTGAAAAAGGTTCAGTAATGTTTTGGGGAGGTGGAGGATGTTAGGACATCTCTCAAGAGGAGCTCTGGAAATCTAAATACAATTGAGGAGTCTGTCCCTGATGAGGTAGTTTCCCTCTCCTGGGTTGTCCCTTTATTAAGACTTGTCCTTAATTAGTCACGTTCCAGAGGTATGAACCCTAATCACCTCCCACCAAAAAAAATCTCCCTGGGATTTCCATCTGAACATAAGAAAACACTTTTCCACTGTGAGGATGGCTGAACACAGGAAGAGGTTTCCCAGAGAAGTTGTGGAGCCTCCATCCTTGGAAATATTCAAAACCTGACTGGACATGGTGCTGGGCAACTTGATGTGGGTGACCCTGCTTTCAGCAGAGAGTTCATCATCTCCAGATGTTCCTGCTAACCTCGGGGTTCTGGACCCTACAGGCTGTCCCTTTCTTGAAAAGACCTGCTCCATCACTCCAACATGCAGCAGCCTGAACTCTACAGCAGGAAAGGGGTGCAATTAAATACCATCTGCAGAGGGCAGGTGGCAATGGGAGGAGAATAAGGTCAAGAGGGAGAGCTGGGAAAGAGCTTTCTCTTTCATCTCCCTTCTCCTGGAGGCAAGACAGTGGTGGGAAGGCAGATGGGGCAGCGATTGCTCCCTGTGGAAGCTGCTGTCACCTCCCTCTTCCACATCTCTTCTAACCCCCAACTTCCCTCAAGCAGTGAGTGCTGCCCAAAGCTGGCCGGACACAGGAAGCTGTTCATCCTTGCACAGTAAAATCACCATTTCTTCAGGCAAAACATGCAGCATGTCACCTTCAAGGCTTCTGCACTAGTCAGCTATCTACTTTGGCAATAAACAGAGCCAGCTCTTGTATCTTAATGCAACAAAATGCCAAGGCACAGACCAGGGAATAGGAAATGCAAGCTATATTCACCAAATGAAGGGAAAAAGGGTTTGAAATTTCATAATTGATATACACACAAATATAAACTCCCATATGATGCTGTTTTATGCTATCGTACAAATGCTGTTGTAAGACTGTACAGTTAACCTTTGGGTGTGAAAAATCACACACAGTTGTGGAGCAGAAATACCAGACTGACAGGACAATACAGCACTCTCCTTGAGCCCTTGCATTCATTGTTTTTTAAAACTGAAAGCAATTGGAAGGTCTGGACATCATAGTGGGCTGCACGAGTGTTCCTCGTACTTCACTGTGAGGTCAACCAAATTAAGTAACAGACTTCTGTCTGAAAAAGTAAAGTTATAAATTTTAGAACAGGTAATACATTAGCGTTCTCTCTGATGAAAAAACATCTTCCACTTCAGCTTCTTAAATATCACTGACTTTGACTATCAAGTATTTCAATGACCTTGTTCACTCTCATATTTGTATACTCAGCCTTATTTCATATTCTGCTGCTGCTTTTTATTGTGCTTAAACATATCCCTGTTGAATCTTGGCAGCATTTATTTTTTAATAATGTTTTGTACTTTTGGCTTTTTTCATTTGTAAAAAATATATATGTATATGCAAACATACCTACATGTCAGTTATTTTGAACATTTACCGAATGCATTTTAAGAAGTCATCTCAGAAGTTATAATTTTAAGCAGTTTTTTAATACAACAACCTCCAACGAAAAACTACTGAGTGAATCTCAGAGTGCTCTGGAAACATCAATTAATAATTGAAGCCCCACAGTGTTCTGCTGTAATAGTTACCCACTTCATAATTAGTGTCAGTTCAGCAGTGATGCACACCCCTGTATACAATTCCACTGAGCTCGAGCCACTGGACAACAAGGACTTCTAAGTGGAGGAAGTGAGAGAAGTGAGACTGTTACTGTAGTTTTATATATGTTTTTCCACCTGTATTTAATGGGAAGCCAGTGCACGGTATGTCATCATCACTGTTCAATGTCTCTCTTGAAACAGTCCCTTGTAGATGACTGAAACACCTAACTTTCTCATGCAGACCTCCTCATTAAAGAACAACTGCGTTAAAGTCCATCTACATGAAGTAATACCAGTCCATATGAATTTGTTGTATACCATCATATAAGAGAAGAATTAAGAAATATCTCCCTTCTTAAAATGTGACTCAATACCAAAGTACTGAATATGTGATATTTACTGGTATGTGGTATTTATAAGTGCTGCCTCTCACAAAGAGTCCCAGATTCAGGAGAAGGTGCACGCAAGGATGAGAGGACAATTAGCTGGCATTTCAGTTCATTAATGCATGAAAATGGGATGGCAGCGTTGCCAGACTGACTCTTACATGAGCAAAGCAGGACCCAAAGGGCATTTCACACAAGCTTTAATAATATTGGGGAGTACTGTGCTAGTCACAAGTGCTCTGTGGAGCGTAGGAGCTGTCATGCGTAGAAGACCCTGGGCCACCTGACGATGTAAAGCAAGGAAACTGTGTATTTTCATATATTGATATATGTCAAGTATCCAGTGCAGTGGCCCAGTAAGTTCAGTTGATAATCGCCTTTGTGCCTCAAGCAGGTACAGCCTGGCAGTGGCAGTGCCACGTTCCCCTTAGGTGGCACACCAAGATGTCTTGGTCTTCTTCAGGAATGACAGTTTGCAGAGAGAAATGACAAGTTTAGCCTCCGTCTTAGTTCCGGTGCCTCAACTGGAGCTGCAAATGTAATGGTGCAATAGAGCTGGGAAGGGTGTGGGAGTTTTAAAACATTTCAGAGAGGCCAAAAGATTATTACTTTCTTTTCCTGATACCAGGGAAAAAAACAGCTAGCATCTTTATTTACTTTGCTCAGTTCTCAGTTACGTGGAAAAACATAATTAAATCATTTTGAAATCATAAAAGACACCTATAATAGCTTTTTCCAACGTCCAATTTCATGCCTCTTCATGGAAGTACTACCTCAGAAATTGCTTCTCTTCATGAATACAACTTCACTTGACAGATAAAATCCTCAAAAAATTGCCGAGCAGAAACCTCAAGCTCAGGAGGCAGCACCTTCCTGGAAACTCAGCCAAGGACTTGGAATCAATTACATAAAGGGATTGAATAACAACGAATCCCAGAGAACCAAACATGCGATTAAGTAACTGGACTATTTTTACGTGCACGACTAAACCCAGTGAAGGAGAAGAGAAAGGACTTTAAGCTAGAAGAGAATTAAAAACCGCTAGGAAGGAAAACATATACTGAAGAAATAAAATTCTTATTCAATTGTTACTTTTTTTTTTTTTCCTGGGAGACAGACATATACACTTCTGAACTGTGACAGGGGCAAGNTGAAGGAGAAGAGAAAGGACTTTAAGCTAGAAGAGAATTAAAAACCGGTAGGAAGGAAAATATATACTGGAGAAATAAAATTCTTATTCAATTGTTACTTTTTTTTTTTTCCTGGGAGACAGACATATACACTTCTGAACTGTGACAGGGGCAAAAACAAGCGATACATTTTTTCACAAGGAGCATTTGCAGCGTCTGCCAGCTAGAGAGGCTGAACGTTTAAATGTTTCTCTGCAGCAAGCAGGGCTGGATGGCAAGTTGGCTTCTGGAGCGTGCTTCCCCCGTTGGAGACGCACATTCCACATTTCAGGGAGGTGATTCTGCACCTCTACTCCGCTCTCCTGAGGTCCCACCTGGAGCACTGCATCCAGCTCCGGAGTCCTCAACACAGGAAGGACATGGATCTGTTGGAGCGGGTCCAGAGGAGGCCTCCAAGAGGGCTGGAGCACCTCTCCTATAAAGACAGGCTGGGAGAGTTGGACTTGTTCAGCCTGGAGAAGAGAAGGCTCCGGGGAGACCTTATAACAGCCTTCCAGTACCTGAAGGGGCTACAGGAGAGATGGGGAGGGACTCTGGATCAGGGAGTGGAGTGATAGGAGGAGTAGTAATAGTTTTAAACTGAAAGAGGGGAGATTTAGATTAGATATTAGGAAGAAATTCTTTGCTGTGAGGGTGGTGAGACACTGGAACAGGTTGCCCAGAGAAGCTGTGGATGCCCTGTCCCTGGAGGAGTTCAAGGTCAGGCTGGATGGAGCTTTGAGAAACCTGGTCTGGTGGGAGGTGCCCCTGACTCAATGATCTTTAAGGTCTCTTCTAACCATTCTATGGTTCTGTGATTCATGACAAATTCCAGTCAGAGTTGTATGGTGCTGCCGGAGTCTGGAAAGACAATTGCCAGTTCTCAAAATACTGTGTCAAGTCGTTTTCTCAGCAGCTCACTTACCCATCGGAGTCTTGTCTCAGATGTGTATATTTGTGTGCATAAATGCAGGTGGTTCAGAGAAGCTATAAAATACAAACCTACGAACCCCAAAGCCTAGAAAATCACTGTGATTCAAAGCTCTCTCCTGATGTCTGGGAGGAGACGCACAATTGTATGTTTGGTGATTTGTTGTCACCTCACTTTGAATCCAGCTTGGATTGCTTAGTGGTGACTTTTCTGGAAAAGCTAAATATACTTGGAGCACCAGCTGCAAACACGAAATCAGCCATAACACTGGGAAGCGCGGTAACATTTGCTGCCATTTTATCATGACTCATCTTTCTTCATTGCTTTTCTTATATTTCACCCAGCTAACGAGCCTTTAGCCTTTGGCAATGTGTAATTGATTCAGTGTTGCTGAGTTTGAAAGGAAGAGAAGCACAAGAATTGCTCTTCATTCATTGCTTCATTTAGCTTTAAGTCAGTGATCTACCCAGTGCGGCACCTCCGCTGCTCAAAACTGTGCATCCTTAATGCCCACACATGCTATGGTCATAGGCATAAATAACACAGAGGTAAGCTTAATTTTTGCTGAATATTTTCCATTAGACAGTGACATTTTTTTTATTTTTCATTGTGAGTTCCCCCAGCTGTTGTTTCAGTATTTTTCTTCAAAGCACTTCCAAGCCTCTAGAGCCCAAAATAAAACCCTTCCCTTAGCCCATCCTATAAATCAAACAACTGGTCAGGAGTGTACTCCACTGATGAAGCTTTTCAGCCACCTGCAGCTTGTACACTTAGGTAACAGTTCTATTTTTGTGTAGCTGTATGTACCTTTGCATGTACAGGAAAATAAAAATGCAGTTTTTCACAGGAGATATCATTGTCACATTTTATTAGTGAGGACAGTGTAAATAACTGTCATTCTCGTATCCTGCCCCTTTAGCTTCATTCTCCAGGGCATAAGCAAAAAAGGCTGATAAATAAATTAATAGAACATGATGTAAAAATTCTCAGTGCCAATTTCAGCATGCCAGAGCCTGAGATTATTCAAGGCTCAGCTGCAAAGGATAAGACTGAAAATGAGCAACTCAGGTGATGTGCTTTAGAGGTTAAACTGTACTACAAAGATCAGCCTTATTTCTAGTTACTGAGAATAAATAAGGAATTGCCATGGTATTTACACAAGGGATTCATGTATTATTTCAACATTTGGCTACTACATTCTGGCACATTAGAAGTTAACCTGGCTCTTCCCTGGTTTCTGGAGGGGGGGGGGGGAAAGGGGGAGGGAGAAAAAAAAGCATCTGTTTCTTTTTTCTCCAGTTTCTTTTTCTAAAGCTTCTGATTTTTTTGGAGAACAGTCCAACTGCGCCAAGTGCTTGGCTCAAGACAATAAACATTGAGACAGGTTTCGGTGGGGATTACTGCTTCGCTCAAACTCTATTTTGATATATTCTCTCCACAAAGTATAACAAAATTCTAGTATCTCTCAGTGAAGCTTTTCACAACTTCAAGTAGAAACACTGGAGATGGATGTAACTCTGGTTGCTCTTGGCTCATTCCAAGTTTGGCAGAGAAGCTGATCATTTTCTCATTAAAGAACTATTAGGCTCCAACTATGTAGGACTCAGTAAGCAGAGCCACCTACATCTGAATCAGGAATTGCCTTAGTTTATATTTGTAGCTATTTTTTACGTCACAAGAATGGATTTTTGTGAGATTAGATTGCTCAGAAATAAAATTATTCAGTATAACATTAACATTATTGCAACAGTGTCATCTCTATATTGTATATAAGTGAGTTACACTTATAGTTAATAGTTCTAAATAGCTGTATGTAACAAATTGTTAGTGTAAAAATATACTTAAAATACTGTTAAATATTTATATTAAAATATATATTTATAAGTATATATTCTATAATGAAACACAGAATAAATACTGTATAATATATAGTTAACAGTATTTTTTGAAGACCTTAGTTATAGGGTTCTCCCATCTAATATTATCATCAGAAGTTTCACATCAGAAGATAAACACTTTCTCATTTGATAAAATGAAGAATAGATTCATTTACTTCTCTCGAAATGCTCCTCACAGGAGACTGTTTCAAGCATGCTTTAATTTTGCATGTCATTTGAAGACTTTCATAAGGAGTAATACGGTTAATTTAGAGTAATATGACAATATGGAGTAATCAAATATGGTTTTGAAATTGGACAAAATGTCTCATTGTCAATTTATTTTCTGTAGTCTCCCCCAGATCAAAGAACAAGAAGCAAACCTTTCTGCTGAACCAGGTTTGTTTGTTGGTATGCTCACTAGTTACGCAGCGAAAGAAATCTATAGCAGGTTTTATCACCGCCAAGAGTAACAAAAATGTTTTAGTGGAAGAGCTCAGTGGAGGCAGGAAGCCTCTTACAACTGTGGAACACCTTTAGTTGGGATTAGATGTCCTTTTTGCTTGACTTAGTAGCGGAACTTCTTAGAGGACGCTCAGACTTCAAAGAGACTTTTTCTCCACAGAGATAAGCACTCCCATAATTTCTAGAAAATTCGATCATGTTAGGACTCTGAACAGCAATTACAAGAAATTCACAGTTACAGAATCATTTTTTTTTCCCTTGAAAAGTAATATTAAAATAAAGCCAGGATACAAGCATCTTGCCCACAGCATATTTATATTATTACTACCAGACTGGTGCCTGAAAAATTATACTGTTTACACATTGGTGATAGCTCTGTCCTTATGCACTTATGTGAAGAGACATGCACAAATGTATTTATAACACACCAGTGAAACAAACTTAGTGGCTCTTAATGGCTCTTAATTACCTTCTTGCTACTCCCTGTTACTAGCCTAATGGCAAAGTGGTATACTCAAAGTTAAAGATGAGACTGGAGTAGCTAAGCACAAAAAAAAAAAAAAAAAAAAAATTAAGTCCTTTATTTATTTAGTGACTTTTAATAAAAGCCATTAAGTACATAATTTTCAATACAATCTGTACAGCAGAAAATCTGAATAGATGATTACTGGGAAAATCAAAAGGCAATTAAAGAGAGAATGATTTAAAATAGTGGCAGTATAATTTAATTTTTCATGAAGAAAACAGAAATTGAAACCTAAATTGGGAAAGCATTTTCAGCAGCAATGAGATATGTGTGTACAGTTCACCTTCACTTTTTCTAACAAGCAGGACATAATAATTCTATTTAAATTTAGGAAAAGCCTTGCTTTATTTTCTAAAGCCTATCAGCACAAACTAAACGTTTTGGGTTGATTTCTTTTTTGGTACTATACAGAAAGTACTAGAGTTGATCAGTCCATCACCGCTGCCAGGTAACTGAAGGGGATGGACCACGGCAAGAGCAAAGCAGCATTTCTGTGCCTTCCTTCCTTCTTGGCAAAGAAGCCCCAAACACACACAAACGTATTATATAGAACTTGTTACATATTATATATTATATTTCTATAGTGATCTTCGAGAACATTATCTGGATCTCTCTTTTTCTGCACGTTTCAATAGATAGGCTTTGTCTTCAGCCCAGGATTGGAGATGGAGTCTGAGAACTTTTAAATACAAATTCTATCACAGACTCAGCTATTACTTGTTTTCAGCAGCAATCTGTTATCTGCCAAACAAGATAAAAAACAAAACTCCCAGTCCTGAGGGGTATGAATTTTTCTTAAGAAAATAATTATTCTCTTCTAAATCCTTCATTTGATCCAGTTCCTAAATTAAGTAGTTGAATTTCAGAAGCACTGAGCATTTTTTAACTCCAGCTGCTAGAAGGAATTGACTCGATGGGAGCTATAGCTGGTCACCGTATCTCAGGAAAACATTTAATGCGTGCATCTACACCTGAATTTAAGTGATTGATTAGCTACTGTCCCTACAAACACAACATAAGGTCTTCTGAAACAAGTGAAGTACCTGTTTAGTGTTCTTTTGCAGCCAGAATCACAGAATAAATCACAGAATGATATGGGGTTGGAAGGGACCTCTGGAGATCATCTAGTCCAACCCCCCTGCCAAAGCAGGTCCACCTAGAACAGGTTGCACAGGAACATGTCCAGGCGGGTTTGGAATGTCTCCAGAGAAGGAGGCTCCACCACCTCTCTGGGCAGCCTCTGCCAGGGCTCTGCCACCCTCAAAGTAAAAAAGTTCCTCCTCGTGTTTAGATAGAACTTCCTATGTTCAAGTTTGTGCTCATTCCCTCTTGTCCTGTCTCTGGGCAGCATGGAAAAAAGCCTGGCCCCTTCCTCTTGACACCAGCCCTTTAAGTATTTATAGGAGTTGATCAGACCCTCCCTCAGTCTTCTCTTCCATCAGCTTTCAGTGGCATTTGGGTTGAAGAAACTTTGACATTCCTGTCTAGGGGAGGATTTTTTCTTTTCCATATAAATTTCTGGGTCTTGTCCTTTCAGTAATCAAGTCTTGCCCTCTCTTTGGTATCTCCTAAGCTTTTAATTTTGCTGCACACTCCTCATTTTCTCTCCCACCAGTGCACTGCCAAAAGTTCTCTATTGTGAACATGCTCAAGAGTTCTCCAAAAAGCACTGTTTCCTACTTCTCCCAAGGTGTTTACGTCTCCTCACAATGGACACTGGACACAGAAGGAGAGGAAACTTTCCAACTGCCTCTAACAGACACAGTCTCTCAAACTAAAAAAATAATATGTAATACTTACACAACCATGAAAAATAATTCTACTGTCGCATTCAAAAGAAGAGAAGTTTCAGGAGATAAAAATGTATTATTTCGCAGCACTTTTAATTTCTTGTTTCTGTTAATAAGGTTATAGAGCAAGTCAGAATAGATAATTCATTACTGAAAGCTCCTCACTGTTACCTGACTATAACTGTACTATAATTGAAGCAATTTAGTACATATTAGGTCCAGCATACATTTTTTTGTTTCATGCTTCAGTGACTACTGTGAGTGACCTTCCCCATCTCCAGCCGTACCTGCTGCCAGCCTCCCTCAGGCAGCTCCGGCCACCACCTCCCCTCAAGGCAGGCTATCATCAGGTGGTTCCACCCTGTCATCATCTGAAGCATTGCAAAAGCACGGCATTTTCATGAACTTAAGCAGACTTTTTTCTTTATGTAAGTGACAGCAACATTTCAGAGCGATGAGGAGGCAGGAACCACCACCTCCTGCAACAGTTCTTTCACAGCCCTTCCACACATCTCTCCCAAATTTTCACCAAAGTCAGAAGGAGAAGGCAACTCCAGCAGCCGTCAGTGGTTGAACTTCACTGCAGAAGCAGCTTTGATGCTTTTTTTGGTGTAGCATTTCTATTTGTTGTATGTTTCTTTCTTTCAATATGAGAAAATTCATCCTCTGGATGGCATCAACAAGTTTCCTACTCCAGTTCTGGTGTTAAGTTACTTCTTCAGCTTTGTCATTTCCCTTCTCTATACCTATTCTTTCTGTTTTTCCCCACAGTTAGTTATATACAAACCCATATATCCTATCATCCAGGCATGAACCATTTTCAGAAACATGTCAGGAACCAACTGATAACAGACACAAACATGAGGACAGCACAGTAGATCACGAGATGAATCTACATTAAGAAGATAGCAACAGAGGGCTGTTTGGTTGTTTCTTTTTCTTTCCAGAATTAAGTTAATTATTGCATAGCATGACTTTTATATTTGTAATAACACCTATAATATCAGGAAAAAATCTTCTGTATACCATAAAGCTATATTCTAATAACCTCAGTTACAAAATTATGCCATTTACTTAGTCCTGTACTACACTACATAGTGTAACTTAAGAACTATGGTACAACATATGGTGTGGTTGTTCTGTGTGAAAACAGCAGTTCAAACACAGTTTCATTATATGAACATTTGAATATACATAAATTCATCCATCCATATTTAGCAGATACCGTTTCAGAACTCCTTTCCAAGCCTTACTACTTAATGCAAAGTCAGCCTTACATTTGCCTGACATAACCTGCAACGCACATGGAAAACCTAAGGCAGAACACAACCCAAACCAGTAGGCAGCCTGCATCCCAGCAGTCACAATCAGTTTCGAATTATGTCCTTTAAGAAGCTGATAAATGGACATTATTATAAAGATGTCTATAAGAGAGGTCTATCAGAGGAACCCGGACTAAAATAAAGACTTCAAATACCATTAAAATTAATGAATTAGGTCAAGTCAGGTAATTCATCACCTGAGTGAATTGGAATCCAATCTGAGGCATCCTTTAAAAAAGACACATTCAAATGAGGTAGTGTGCACAGGGAAGTTCACAGCGGAGATAATCATAATTTAAATGAGAAAACGCCTGCATAGTTTTAGCAAAGTCTGTCAGGGATTCTGTACAAAGGCGGCATGGTAAGCAAAAGCAAATTTCTACAAATTAATTTGACCTTGAAGAAAGGCACGTATTTTTATCAATCAGACTTAACAAATATTGACTTTAGGCATTAACCAAAGACATACATAAACATCCACGTTGTTAAAACAGTTGTCAAGTTCATTTTCCATCTGAAATCACAGTTTGCTGATAAAAATCTAGCTGAACTTAACCCCTTTAAAAAAAAAAAAAAACAACCTGTATTGCCTCATAAAGCAAGAGTTGAATGGATTGGTCTTCTCTACCTATCAACTGCTTAAAAAAAACAGATGTGTTGCACAAGTAGAGTGAAATCTAGAGCCAGAGTGCTGGATAGGACAGCCACACCAATCAAACTGTATCATTGTAAAATTATAACCACAATAAGCCCTGTGACTGTGGCCAGCAGCACCAGCTGGGGGACTGGGGGACAGTGGGGAGGGTCCCACTTTTGCTTCTAACTACTATTTTTCACGAAGGTACGAAGGTTTTACTTCCACTGGAAGGCCAGGAGAGCAGTGTGCTTCAGGGGTTGTGTTATGGGTCACCAAGTAGAGGACTTTCCTAAGAAAAGAGTAATACACCGTAACTGTTTGATTATCAAAAATATGCAAGATGAAATGACACCTTAATGGTAGTTTCTACTCTCCATGACATTTTAATGGTACTTTCTACTCTCCATTCTTAGCAGACTTCTGGCCCTTCCCAAAAGTGGACATAAAAAACTGGTGGAAAACAGTGCTGTCTTCTTTCAAGCCATTCCATGAGCAGTTGAATGAAGAGCCAACCACCACTTTGAGAAAAACAAGATTCCAAATACTTTTCCTGAGCGAAGCATGCCCGCCAGCACTCCCTGCAAAGGCAGAAGATCTGTAGTGCCAAAGAGGGCAGGAGATCCAAGCTAATGCCGGGCATCCCTGCAGGAAAAGCTCCCCGCTTGCGAGCACGGAGAGCTGCAGAACTTCTCTCTCCTCCAAGATCAAAACCTTCTCTGAACTGTCAGATTCCCTGAAAGAAGGGAAGAGCGGGGACCGTAGCAGCAGTCAGGCTTCAGCCTAGCACTTTCAAACATTCAGTAAGGTGAGTGCGAGATTAGATTTGAGGAGTACACAAAGGCTTTATTCTGTACCACACTATTCAGACGTCTATTTTGTGTCATACCCCGCCTTCACCGAAGAAACACCTTGAGGCATTTCATGACTATGTTGACATTTCAATTACGCTGCATTTAAATAGATTTGGTTGTGCTGAACCTTATTTCTTGCTAAAATACTTCCCACTCTAAATACGGATTCAAGGAGTTATTTACTAAGTCAAAGCCTGACAGGGAACATACCAAGGAAGCAGCAAAGCAGAAAGTCACAGTATTTGCTTCCCCTTTTTAAAAATTCTTTCTGTCTCTCCACCTTTTTTCATCTGCTCCATGACTGGAGGCTGTGCACAGAGAGCACCGCGACGGCAGAAGCAGAGCTCTGTAAGGAATCCTCCAAACGGCTTCAGCATGAGGAATGGCAAAGGAAGGTTTCTTTTCTCTGCAGCCTCCTAGAACTGGCTGGAAAGGGAGCTGGAGATGAGCCTACCTGCTGGCCTGGCCAAGAAGGGTGCAGGCCAACACAGGGAACCCGTGAACAGCCTAGAAATGAAGGGCTGTAAGTCGGGAGCCACTCAGCCAACCGACTGCACCGACACTTTTTCTCAAACGCCCTCAAAGTTTATAGGAAGCAATAGTAGCAAAGAACTGGAAGATAAAAACTGCTTCCATAATTTAGCAGCCTCTCTGGTAATGACTGACTTCTCTCCAAGCCATGAAAATGTCACAGCCTTTGCCAGCAGAGGTTGCAGAGGTCCCCAAACAGCCCGGTCGCAGCCAGTCCACAAGAACCTGCAGCTTCCTAAAACATACAACGGTTTCATACTCTTAAAAAAAAAACCCCAAAACTAAGTCAGTTGAGTTTCATAAATGTCTCCTCTTCAGCCTATTCATGGCTCAAGAAAGTGAGAGGTGGCTAACTCCAAACTGTCACGGCATAAAGGTTTACATTAACATTTTTCTAGCTCAGGCTGCACATTTCTCTTGCTCTGGCTGTTCTGCAAGTGACAAATGTTACAGAGCCTGAATATTTTCCTACATGCATATTTAAGATTCTCACTAACTGCTGTTTATCCAAAGAAAGTAATGGCTTTGGATACTGTCGAAAAATATACCATAACATCGGTGAAGTTTTTACTGAATCTGGTTTTATGAGAAAGAATAAAACAAGTGTGCACAGCTATTCAGCAATATATACTGCTCACTTTTTTAATACACCTAGAAATAACTGAGGGAATGTGAAGGTGATCTCTTGAGAATACATCCAATACCCACTGTTACCCTTAAAATCCCATGCTGAAACATCATCGCCAAAAATAGCCTCCTAAAGGTGACACTTCTATGAACAATGTCACAAGTTGCACCAAGAGCCACCCGAGCGTATAAGCCATATTTACAGTCCTACTACAATTTGCACATTTATTTCATGTCTTCCTATTTTGCATGAAGCTTTTTATTTTGGAGAATATTTTTAAGTACATGCAGTTATGCATGGGGCTTGCTTGAAAAAATCTCATTATTAAGGGAATGTGAAATATATCTACAAAACAGCATTTTTGAACCAAAAAAAAAAAAGAATCTGGAAATCAACACACTGTTATTCATAGCAAAAAAATTTACAAGGTAAAGAAAGAAAATATTCCAACCGAAGGTATTTAATAAAAGATGCAAAAAAATGTAACCAATTCCCACATAGCATCCCATGAAGCAGGTAATAAACAGATGTTAGCACATCTGCTCGTGTATGGCCTTTCATCTGTATGTACATTTTACAGGTAAAAAACACATAGAACTATTTCAATGTATCTTTATGCACATCCGTCTTTGGATGATCAGTGCAGAAATGATTTCTCACCAGCTGCCTGCCATCCCCCAAACCATTCACACACCGACTGAAACACGGGAGAGAGTGAAAGCAGACTAGAACAAATCCTTCTGAAAACTCCCCAGAGGCTAAGGATGCTCAGTCTGGGCTGGTTAATTTCAGCAGCTCATCACAATGCCAAAACCTGCCCAGGAGAACGTGGCTGTGACAGGTCCCAGCTTCTGAGACCTTCTTCTGGCCCAGGCACAGAGGTATCAGCATATTAGTAAACTAATCTGAAGCCAGCTTAGAAACATTTTTTAAAATTCTCAACCCTATCACAAGACTTTATAGCAGCATCTCCTGAAAACAGGTTTTTCAGTACAAGAACCATATGTTGCTGCACTGACTTTTACATTTCTTAGTACAGCTGAGGCTCCAGACTTGATTCAGATTTTGGGGCATCGTATGTGGCTATCAGTAAAAAAGTAAAATCCTACAGATTAACTACATCAAAAACAATTATTATTATTCAGGTGACACAAAGGTTGTTATGGGGCCTAGAAGTGAAGCTAATTTTAGGTCACATTGTCAACTGTAGTGAATAGCTTCTTTTATTTTACATTTTATTTTTATTCCACTTCCATTTGGTCTAATGTCTCTGCATTAGGTGATTCAGCCACAGGACACAGATGAGCTGCAGGGTGTCAGCTACTGGGATAAGAAATATTTCCATAGTTTTACTGCACTGCTTCGGATTCATTTCACATACACGAGCGTTACTATAAAACATGGGGAAAACAACAACCCTCACTCATCAAATTAAAAGGAAAGGAGTTGTGTAAATGAAGGATATCACCCTATCCCACCCCCTACTCTTTCTGCACGGAGGGAAATACAATTTTTTAATAGCTTTTAGTACAACCAAGGAAAAATTACATTTCAAAATGAAGCTTGAATAAAAGACTGAAGAAACAGAAATTCTACCTTTCCTTCAAACACAATTTGCTGTATTAATAAAACATAATTATGATCGTAGTTATATAGAAGTCTCCCCCAATCCAAAGTTCTTTTGGGAACATTTATTAAAAATGTCAAACCTAGCAATTTTTTTCTTTCTACACTGATTTAAATTTAGTGAAGTTAATAATGGCTACCTTTTGCAAAAAGATAATAATTTCACAGCGTAAGATTGAAGTAGGATTCATACATATCCTCTCGACTCTGATATCAAAGCTCATTAAAATTAGAGATAATCAAATTCTTTGTTTTTGCCATGGTTGGTATGAAAATGAAATGCAAGGATTGTTCTGAGGGGACCCAAACACCATAGCGATGGAGGGAGAAACATCCCACTGACTGAGCAAATGAATGTTTAGTGATTTTTATGCTTTTTTTTGTCAGAGTCAGGTTGATGGTTGGACTAGATGATCTTTAAGGTCCCTTCCAACCTAGACGATTCTATGATTCTAATGTATCTTTATACTCTGCTGGTATGCTAGATATTAAAATTATGTCTGCTCACTGAGGTTAGTTTATGTGCTTTATGTATTTGGGGATGTGATGTCAACTACTCTCTGTCCCAAGATGTACACAGGAGCGGACTACTACTTCCCCTTCACCAGTTTACTCAAGAATAGGTAAAGGACATGTAAGGTTTGGTGAAGGTCTTCATTTTTAGCAAAGACGCAAATATTCCTATCATTCTTCTCTCTTTGTAGAGATCTTCTTGTCTCTAATAAGCGTAGCACGTTGTGTGATTGCCACACAGGCGTGAAAACAGGGATGGTGAAGAATTACATCCCCACTGCCGTTTGTTACCAGGCTATTCTGACCCATTTGGTTGATAAGGGAGATGTTGGTTGGCCTCTAGGATTCACTCTACTATATTTAAACAAATTGCTAATCATTATAATAATATTGGCTCCTTAGAGTAGGGGTAAAATGGAAAGGAAAGTTGATTTCCTTGTGAGAACGAGGCACTGTATGAAGCAGAGCTGTGCCAAAATTCAGACTTCATCTTTCAAAGGCAAAACCAGATCTTTATTTCAATACAAACGAGAACAAAACTGGGACTATACTCTGATGTAAAGACTACTAACAAGACTCCCAATTAAAATTATAGCAGCAAAACCCAGCAACGCGTCAACCTGTAAGAAATCCAATTGTTCCGCAGACCCCGGCTGCCTACCAGGCTTAACTATCAGAAAAATACAACTACATCCAAAACTATTTCCAAAAATTCGTATGGAGAACTTTTAAGGGACCAGTGTTATTTTTACTGGCTTTTTACAATGTATAATGCTCTCTGAAGCGCCTTTATTAGTTCATTCGGGGTTTTAATAAATTGAGAGACCATACAGGATCAGAGATTTACTTTCTTTCAAGCAGTACCTCCAAAACCCCTTCCAATGTTCAGAAGTTCAAACCAAATGCCGACTATCACAGTGTGCTCTTCCTGACCTGAATATTTCAAATTCAGAGTTTCCTAATGAAAATCTCCCATCAAACATTTTTTATTGACAATGGTCTGCTCTTCAGAACAAAGAGAACTACACCTTGAGAATAAGAAATGTATACCTGCAACCCTCCATATTTTATTGACTACAAAAGTTCTCTGACTTCATGCTTTCTCCATTAAAAAAAAAAAAAAAAAAGACAGAGAAAGCTGTGCCATTAAAATCATAGGAGAATCAAGACTGCACTAAGAGCCCATTATTGCTGCTAATGAGGCTGATACCGCTGCGTCGAGTTGCTCTTTTGCTACCGCTGCTCCAGGATTCAGGCACTGACGAACTCGGATCCGCATTGTCAAACATCAAGAAGGCAGCGCGGGAAGGTCACAAAGTCTATGTAGCATTAGGCACATCGGTAAAGTCAGAAGAAGAAAGGTTGTTTAGAAAATAGAGTTTATGCAAACGCCTCGTCTTTCCCATTAGCAGAATTTCTCTTTGGCGTAGGAGACTGCTGCTATTAAAAAACCTGAAGGCTCCTGTGCTCCACCCAGGTCGCTGCGGCTGCAGTATATTCCCACTTTTCCCAGCCACCGCAACGGAACAGGAGGGTGACTTAAAGGAGCTTTCAGAGCCAAGTGTCACCGCTTGCCGGGAGCAGCCTGAGATACAGCACACACGGGCATCCACATCCCCGCCATCCGCGCTGCCTCCAGCTCAGCATAAAATCACCCGCTTTAAAATACCACAATCATAACTTCACATTTTCAGATGGTACCATTTGTTACAGGGTGGTTGTCTGCTGTGTATTTTATCTCCTACACATGGAAAATTTACAGGCACTCTTGAAAACGGTTCTGAAAAATTCAAGGAACTCGCTGTCAACTTTCTGTACGAAACAGCTCACATAAAAAATGTCTTCCCAGTGACACTACCACGTTAGTGCTCAGCCTCGGGAAGCAGGACTCCCAGAACCAGCAAATGAGCAACTTAACTCCTGTACAAGGTAAATTAAAGAAAGGAAAGTAGAATCACACAGGAAAGGCTCTACTGAACTCCATATTCCTGTTTTCATTGAAGGAGTAAGACAGGAGGCACAACAGTCCAAGTATTGCTGTGTCAGGCAGGTCTGTGGACTAATATAATGGACTACTGAACCATATGGATGATAAAAATATAGCTATTTATGCCCAAAACGTGATTCAAAATTGAAAATTTTCCAGAAGTGAAATCCATATTTAGGATACTGATATCTCCCAGACTTTCAGCAATCACTTCACCTTTGGCTGTCTGTACTTTCCCTAATTTCATGGACACGCCCTACGTACTTTGATAAACAAGTACTTATTAGCTACATTGATTTAATTAAGTTCAGGTGAAATTAATTAATTTCATTCTTCAAAGATGGAGAAAGCAAATATAAAAGTTGGATATTGATGCAAATCTGTGGAAAAGCAACTGAAAACTGGAAAAAAAGTGAAGAGCAGAACACCAAAAATTCCAAGTTAAGATACCCGGTAAGATGACAATTACAGCTGAAAAATAAAAAGCTAATGTATTTTCATGATCTCACATCTCTTACAAGAATGACCATATCCCTAGATAAAATCTTTTTTTTTTTCTTTAATGAAATGACATTCAAAAAGCCCTTCAAAAAGAACAACTGGTATCAGCTGCAATATTCTTCTTTAGATTTTTAAAAAGAGAGAAGATGACCTGATTGAAAAATGCTGGTCAGCAACAATAGCTTTGTCCCATCTTTTTTTTTTTTTCTTTTTTTTTTTTTTTCCAAAGGAGAGAAGTGCTCCCTGACTGAGAAAAGAGTGGGCAGAAAGCATGTTCTCCTAATCACTCTCAGGTAACAGGCCCCAGCTGAGCTCTACCAGGCAACAAGCTTTCTATTTTCTTTCAAAGAAAAGGAGGTAGACCTCATTTAGAGAATTCAGAAGTTGGATTTTTTTTTTATTTTTTTTTTCCCCTCCTCGTGAATAGAAAAAGCTGCAAAATTGGCTGACTAATGCTGCAGAAGCTCTTCACAGCCGTATTGGTTTTATTGTGCAAAATAAGGAGAACTCGGTACTTCTTCTGCGGCAAACAAACCGGTGTGGATATCCATGGGCTCTTCCCAAACTGGCCAGCATTCCTAATTCTACAGCCAGGATGAATAAACCTGCATTCTGATCTGTTTAAAGCTGTTTGTAATGAACCATCAAAGCATGTCAGAACAGATGAGAGGTACAGTTCAATTTTATTTTAAATAATAAGATCTGCAAAGGGAAGAAGGAAGAAAAAAAGACAAAAAAAAGCACCAATGGTATAATTTGGGCTGGTTTCCCTTGACCCTGACAAGGAATGACCCAGAACACAGAGCCTGGGGTTAATTTGGATTTCATAATTTAATGAATGGAGCCTGCCAGTCAGAGAGGAAATGTGTTAATAAAATCAGATCAAGTACAAGGGGGGATTAGAATTCCTTTCTCTGCATGGGACTGCAGTGGCAAAAGGCTATCGTTCAGAATATTCAAACTAAAAAGATGCTGATAAAACAGATTAGCATGTTGAGTAGCTGGTGCACAAACACGATAATCATTTCCACACTGAGCACAGAATCAATACAGCGAATTGCTTCCAAATGCCTAACGGAGTGTTTTCAATGTCACCAAGGAAAGTTCTGTCTCAGATCTCAGTCTTTCTCTCTTGACAACGCAGCTCCCACCCACTTCCCTCGGTGACACTTCCTTCTAGCTCGGAACATCTCCTGCCTTGTCTTTTGACATCCTGCTCTTCCACCGCACAACTTCAAGTTTCACCCACCCTCTTGTATCCTCTCCATCCTCACGCTCTCTCAACACGAGGGGGACCAGCAGGGTTAGTTATTTCTTAGGTGGCTCCACCAAAAAGAAAGAAAAAAAAAAAAAAGAAAGAAAAAATGTGTCCAGAAGATTTTCTAATTCTAATTAGTTAACCAACTTTATGTTTTTTAGTTTCCCACCATCAATTTAATAAAAAAATATCTGTGTCCAGTTTCTATCTGCTATCTCACCAGTTCCATAATTCAGTAATTCTCTCCTTCATAATTTTGTCTTCCACTAAATATTTTTTTTTCTTTTAACCTTCATGCTTTGTAGTTCCTAACATAAATTCTAGGTCTTCTTGTTAGTTTGACTTTCTATGACTCTTTTATTGTCGAGTTTTTTTGGCTACCACATCTTCTGAGTATTTAAAGAATTTCTATTATGCTTTTTTCATAAATCTTTTTAAATTGAATATGCTGCACTGGACAAACCTACGACTCCATGTTCTGTGCTCCCCCAAGCAAACACTGCCAGAAAACAACATGTAAAACTAATAAGAGTTGTAATAATTACAGGATTAATCTACTTTTAGTTTTGATTTGAACTAAATCACAGAAGAATTAATGAGGTAAGGAAATCGAAGTGTTACATGAACAAAATCCACTCCAGTAAGACCAAGAGATAACGAAAAGATACATAGACAGAATGAGAAGCTGAGTGGAAAACACCACTGAATATCTATAAAAAGGAAAGCCAGCAGCTACAGCAAACAGGAATGAACGATATCAGACTTAGTAAGACCTTAGAAAGTACCCAAAGGCCCAGAGGCGTCTGGAATGATGGACTCAGGACAGAAGAATGTAGCAGAAAGCAGGATTATGCTCTGTTCTTTTCAGGATCATGAATTATGTTCTGCTGTCCATGTGCACGCCCTTTCCTTTAACATCCTCTGCTTGTGAGAAATTTTTGTGGGCAATAATATTTTTTTTTTTTCCCCTGCTCCAACCCAGTTTTCATCTACTTCAAAATCTTTGCTTCTGTGTAAATGGTGACACTTCTAAAATGTACTCTTCTGTCTCCAGGGCATCCAAATGGAGAGCAGCCCCCAGCTCACCCAGTTCCCAGGACAGCTGCAAGAGTCTGACACTTCAGGGTTCGTCACTGGTTCATCTACTGAATGGCGGCTATCACCGGATGGATATTTCTACTTGATGACACAAAATCTAACTGTGAAATATTTCTTCTTGATACAAGCAATGTTTTACACTGAAACAGTATGATTAGATTTAATCCTTGCATTTTTGGTGCCAAATGTTTGAAAAGGGGGTTGTGGTACCTGGGCATGGGTAAGGTGCAGACACTGTTCCTTATATCCAAGACTTCGATAGCAGAACTACCATGAACATATTTCATCCTTAAATATAAAAAAAAAAACCCTTCACCTCTTTCCATGCTATGCTTCAATATTTAATTGCAAACTATTTGCAATGACATATTCCTTAACTTGAGGAAAAAAAAAAGGAAAAAAAACCCCAACCATATACAATTAGGCTGCAAGATTCAAATGTCTTTTTAGAAATTAGACAAAACCTCTGCTAAAAATCTTTAAGAGTACTGGATAACTTTAAGGAACTCTCTTCATATAAACAAATATTTTAACTTTTAAAGAATCTGAATCATGCTCTAAAATCTAAACATACAATTTTGTGTGAGTAGCAAAGAAAATCAGTAAAAAAATATACAGAAAAGCAATGTGAACAACAACAGTATTTGCAGAAATAATGTAGGTTCTGTTATCTAGGTTTGAATATACTTTTTAAAGATGCCTGCATCTGGTAAAAAAGCTTCAAAATCAGAGAAAACCTCTAAGGAAATTAAATATATTTGTCCAGCTCACTTATTTAAAGTCATACTAGGACAAATAATGACCAACGGCCCTCCAGTTAAACCTGTAAGACTCTGCAGAAGGAGAAGTTCAAATTCTTTGGAGTGTGGAGGCAGATTGACACAGCAAATATCTAGCCCAGAAAATAATAGATGGTTACCATTATTTCCCTTATTTGCTATTGCTCTCTGTGGAGTCAATCGAATGCGTGAGCACTGCTCATCTGCTCCAGAGCACAGCCAGTTGGTGGAGAGAGATGGCATCTTGTCCCATCAAAAGCTGTGTCACCTCATTGTACCTGCCCATGGCTATGGATTCAGAAACTGTCCTGTTAAAATTAAAATCACTCCCTGTATATATAACAAGCTGTGCATGTTTGCTGGCTCATGTGCTCACCATCTTTCATGCTTTTTGATCCTCCTTTTTTTTCTTTAGCTTGTCCTTTGCTTGCTTAAACATCATTTAGTGAAATATATCTAGTATCACATTCTAAGAGCATTAGTATTCTAAGTACCACAGAATACTAATAAATGTTGAAGATACAACAGTGGTCCTGGCACAGGGCTAGAAATGAAGAAAGACAGAGGCTGTTCTCTGGGGAGATCTAGTACACAATTCGAATTCTAGTGTGAAAACTACTGTTTCATTGACTCCAGACACTGACCACACAAAATGATTGGTGAATCAGTGTTTATTATTGCTATAAATCTACTTCTCTATAACATAAGTATATTTCCCAGCCAGCATCTTCCCTCTGTTAGGAAGTTTGCAGGCTCCTGAGCTTTTAACACCACGGATTTTGAAGGTTCTGGATTGTAAACTCTCCCATGAGGAAAGGCAGACAGCTCATGTATCTTCCAAACCAGCTGTAATTTCAATATTACAGTGTAAGATTAGGATTAAGATTGTAATATGGGTTTTGTTCTCTGTGGAAATGGAAAAATGGCATAAACAATCCACCTGCTGGTGTCAATTGGGATATTGTTACAGTCCTAAAAAAATGGGAAGCTGGAAAAGCCCATGAAAAACAAATGGAAATAAGAGGTTGAGGTACAGGTGGATTGGGATTGGAGAAAAAGAGATTTAGAGGACAGAAAGGACAATATGAATAGTCAGAAAAAAAATGCAGCTGGCAAAGGATGCATTTAATATATATATGTAATGGCTGTGTACCCTATGGTGTACGGATACTTGCCCAAGTGCCTCTAGGTGACACGAGCATATCATAAAGAATGTAAAGAAACCTCATAGGAATCTCCATTCTCAGGATTTTCAGGTTTGGGGACAGTTGAAATGCTCTGTTCGACAGCTTTGTTCCTCTGGGAGCTGCGCAGAAGGAAAACCTTGAGAGAGCAGCAAAGTGGCAGGGCCAGGAGCCGGTGCTGAGCCCACCTGCGAAGCTACAGAAGCTGCATAATGCAAATTAAATGAAAAACCACAATTCCTACAGAGTGGCCCTTTTCTGTATCTTGGTGATGATTGTCACTCATCTTGATGAGAACTGCTATGCTCCTCGTTGCAAGCTGTTATTGTTTTTTCCCTGTGTATTTCAGGCATTCTGAATGCCAAGGCTTTCACTGCCTCGCTACTGTTCTAAGGACCTTCTAACTTTATGTTCTTCTCCCCATTACATTGTTTCTTCATTTACACAATTGGCTCTAGCCTAGACTCATGCCCTGTTTTTCTAAAGACTTGCTTAATTTTGCCTAGGTACCTTTTATGCAGAGTAAGATTTCTTTAAATACAAACGTTCATATTTCACACTTGATACATGAAATCCTGGAGCAAATAAAAATACCTGCCGTACCCAAGACACAGAAGATAGCACCATGTTGACCACACCTATAATTTCTATAATTGTGCAAAATGTATGTTTTGATCCAGGGAAGAGGGAAAACAGTGCCTTTCAAGTCTAATTTTGAAATAAATTACAAGAGAATAAAACTAGCAAATATATTCCCAGATTACAGGGATATATAATTCTGTGTCTACAATTTGAAGGATTTGGAAACTAGTTTGTAGGATTTTAGAGCAGTAAATCAAAATGCTGTCTGCTGCACAGCTGCTAACATCATGCAAACTTGCTGAGGGTGCACTCACTCCCGCTGTCCATGTCACTGACACATTAAATAGTACTGGTTCCAGTACCGACCCCTGAGGAACACCAATTGTCACTGCTCACCACTTGGACATTCAGCCGTTGACCGCAACTCTTTTGAGTGTGGCCATCCAGCCAAGCAGCCCTTCTGTCCAAGTCCACTGATCTAAATTATAAAATTAACACAGAAAAGCCTCCATAATAACAGAGTGCTTCAAAGCCAAGCCGGGTCAGGCCATATTTGCCTGCTCACCAAGCATGTTGCTAAAATGAGGTCCCACCAGCTGAAGGCAGAGGCTGAGCTGGGTGCTGAGACCTGGCTTTTAGCAGGAGAAGCTGCTACCCATAGAAGGTGCTCTTTGTCAGGGGATCACAAACCAAGAAGCATAAATCACTAATTAAGATAAAGGATTTTTTTTTATTGGATATTTGATTTTGGTACCTTTATTGTATAGCCTTGTGTTAATCGGTGTTTGAGCTTAAAAAAAACCCCAAAACCCACAGAAACATTCTTTAAAACACGTTAGAACTCTTTTTACTATAAAATATTGTGCTTATATTTTTCCTTGTGGTAAAATATTTTCCTTGCTAGTGTCACTAGGATAATTATCTTCTAATAAAACAATGATCTTTTGTTATGAGATGATATTTTGGTTAGAGAGTCAGTAATTAATAAAATGTGACATATGCTGGTCGCATAGTTCCAGGTCTTTAAGGTCTCCGATACCACAGCGGTAAATGTAGGAACCTCACCAGCACAAAATACATTCTGCTACAAAAGAATATTATAGCTCGTTATCTACATTTCTCTAAATTTCAGTTTGCACTTGGACACCAATGAACACTTTCAAAAATTCATTCTGTAGAGTAAATAATTTAAAATGCGCAATGTGTTCAATCCTGTCCCTACTCAACATAAATATAACCTTATTATACAAATTATTTTTTTTTCTGCCAGTAGCAGAGGGCAAAATTCCCCATAACAGTAATGTATCCGTTTGCTTAGTGATACATGAATAGCTCATTTTCTCTTACTGGCTCACACTGAAGAAATAGTAGAGCTGTGCTTCTATTAAAAAAAGCAGCAGGTATTTTTTCTAGACTGTATTGAATGCAGGTAGGGGGCAGATTTAACATATAATCAGGTTTATTTATTTATTTATTTACAGGCTTGGATTTCAAAACCAACCCTTTTTTTTAGATTGGTACTATCTGGTGACGCATATTGGATCTACCAAAAATTGAAGCATTAAAGTGTTAATTAATAGAGGTGATGCTGATGAAATTTAAACATTCTATGATAAATGATAAAGATTTTTCAGACCACTTTTGGCTCATGTTTGACAGCACTACACAGAATAGAGCTACACTTTAGAATTCCCCTTCAGCTTGCCTAGATGTCTGATACTAGCTTAATTAGTGGCTTACATCTAGTGAGAAAACATAATTTCTTGTCTTCTTCTTCTTTACAATTTTTTGAAATGTTACTTACATTAAAAGTTCCCTTCTAGTTTGATGTTTGGAGCCCAGAAACTGAGAATTTTGGCCAAACCCCCACATGGTTAGGACTAAAGGTGAATGATTAAAACAGGAAGAAACACAACCAGAAGGAAACATAGTAGGAAAGGAGACAAGGTGCACATTTTCCCTCTATTCTTCTTCCCATTCACACAAAAAAACTATTGTGACATAAAAAGAAATCATAACAACAAGGGAAAGGGTACTCAGCACTTCTGAGTAATGAGACTATCTAAAGTTGGGACAAATGAGCAAATGTACTGCATTTCAGTTTCATTTCCTTCTGCTGTCTAATGAGGACTGTCTAATGACACTCTTTAGGAAGTTCTCTTATAATAATAAAAAAAAACCTAAACCAAAACAACTTTGCTAAAGATTACAGAAATATATATAAGATCTTGTTTTTCCCTTTGGCCCATACTAAGGAGTGGAAAGTGAAACCACTTCAGCAAGTTCACTTTTCCAACTGCTAAAATCTCTGCCCACATTTTACAATCTAAAGGAAAAGTGGGTTGTTTTTTTTTAATATACCATTAACAGTTGCTTCATTTTCCAAGGGAAGTGGTGGAAGGCTCATCAAAATTACACTACAGGGAGCAATCCTGTACTAAAAGAGGGATCACCAGAAGATACAGCATAAATATTTCATCTCTAATTTCTCATATTCATTGATAAATAACTCTATGAGTTGCTCACAGTAATTGTTAAAAGAGAGCTTTACAAATGACAAACAGACCACTCAGTAGCATTGTGCCCATAAGATAATAGTCAAAAATTCTCCACCCTTAGATGAAAGCCTAGAAATTGGTTTACACTTACTAGCAATTAGAAGGGAGAACTATAGGCTCACACCCTACTTGTTCAGAATTGGTCGTTACCACTTTGAGTGTTCCAGTGAATTAATGCTACTGGTTCTAGTAGATTACTGAATGAAAAAAACCTGAATTTTTTGATCAATTTCATTTTTAATTGAACATTAATTTTGCATTTTCTCCAACTCTTCAGCAGATACACTAAATCAAAATTCATACTCGAGTTCTACTGAGTGTGCCTAATTAAAGTTACAACTTCTATGCATATTAATTCTCCATTTTTATTTTGGCACTCTGAAATTCCATCAGGCTTCACCTAATAAGGAATGCAAACATTAATATATAGCCCTCTCTGTTTCTCAGTATACTTCTAGAGTTTCAACGCACAGGACCAACTTCTAATGAAAAAGAAACTTTACGAATTCACTTGGAATATGAAAGACAACCTCAAAAAGTGAGACTTTTCTGAACCTATAGAGATCAAAGTTGTGGTTTACTCAGGGAAGAGAGCTATTTGAGATTTCTTAGATCAATATACACAGCATCATAAATTAAAAAGCTTTACAGATCTGTTTTAACGTACAGTATCAACTCACAGTTTCCTTCCCCTACATAATTCACTAGAAAACATAATGACCAGTTTTCACTAGCACTTAATGATGGATCCTCTTTGGACTGATCTAATTAAAACATTTTCTGAATTTGCCCTCCAACGTCTATTCCTACGTGATTTTTACTATACCTTTGTATATCATGAGATTTGGAAAATCCTCCAAATCTCTGGATTTTGAATTATATCCTTCCTTATTGATATGAGGCTTCTTATACACACAATCATTCAGTGAAGAGGCCAGATCTGTATTTCTATAATTGTCACAATCACTCTCGTTTTGCAGCCTCTTTCATAGTATGATTGCATAAGTTCCTATTGATTAAAAATAAAACATTCGCTCTTTCAAAAGCTCATTCTTATTCTGCAACATCATCATCTTACACCATCTTAAGGGAAAGTAAAATAACAAAAACCAGAAAGAGAGAATGAACTCTTGGGCTCAGAGCAGTAGCTGGACTCCCACTGGTGCCGTACATATGTCCAACCCTCAACGTATTCCAAACCCGGGATTACATTACTCACATGAGTGGCTGACACGTTTGACAGCACTTGAGGAAAAAAAAAACAAGCTGTAGGATGAGTGGGAGATTGACTTTTCCTTATAATATTCCATTCTTTGAATTGTCTTTATATTTCAAATGAAAGATATTTTCTGTGCAATTTGAAATAAATAATAAAAAAAAAGATTATAAGTATTACAGAACTATAAAGCAAAGAGATGTTTTCAAAGCTGACTTAGACCATTTTATTCAATAAACTACTTTATCCAAAAAAATCAGAGAAAAATGGTTTTGACAACCAATAATAAAACCTGGCTGTTTCAGAATGTTGTGTTAAGACCTGAACTTGATGGTTGAATTTTGATGACCCCACCATAAACCCTTCACACTACAGAGATTTCATAAACAGCACTCAGTAAGAGAAATTGGGTTGGTGAAGAAAGGAACTAATGCGGATACATTGGCATTTATTAGTACATCATTGTTTTGTTAGATTACACTTTTATTTTTGAAATGGTAATAGAATTCAGGTCACTGATAATAACCACCATTCATTCCCGAAGGTTTTTTTTACAGTGTAACCCCAGTGAACTTCTATTGCTATCTATTATACACTCCAGATGTGTGCTAAGTAAGCTGAAACCTACAGCCTTCAGGAGCAATTAGTAAGTGGAAATTTTAAACTAATAAACTATGTATTTTTCCATATGGTAAACTGTATCTAATGCTAGGAAGACTTTCATTATTGCTAAGAATCTCCAAGAATATAGCAAAATATATGATGGTTTGTCAAAACAGCCATCAGCTATTGCTGACTTTATTGGAAAGAGTCACATCTACCCTGTGTCAGTCCCTGAATTGGACAGCACTAATAAGTTATGATCGCAATCCCCCTAAAATTGCTAAAATGCACGCCTTCACGAGTGATACCACCTAGAGAGAAGACAAATGGAGGAGAAGGATTTTCTCTCTGGCTCAGGAGGAGCTGCTGCCAGCTCCTCTGGGGCCTTCCACAAATCCTCCCCGACCTCTGGTGTGACACCAGTGCAGAGCACGGGGCTTGATCTCGCTCGTCAAACTCCATCCATCAGGTCGAGCGGTCTCACGCCTCAACACACCAAGTCTGATGGAGGGTGTGGATTCTGCAGCTGTGAAAAAGTTTAAGATCTCCTCTACGCCTCTTCTTGTTATCATCATCGATTGTATTTCTAGGAGCTAAGAGCTAATTGACAAGATCACGGTCATACTGTTATGCAGGAAAAAGTATAAAACGTTTCAAAATGGATGAAAGAAATTCATAAAACTAGGCAGAAAAGGGTGATCCAGATAAAACGTGACTCTGGAAGATGTTCATCTTCCCAAAGCAGAGGGCACACACACTTAGTCTCTCCACCAGCCCTATATTTTTCCCAAGCACTGACTTCTGGCTGAGAATCCTTGGCCAGATGGACCTTTGCAGAGAAGTTTTTTTGGGGTCAGAATTATAAGGAAAAGTTTCTCCCTTTGCTTTATAATCCCCCTTACATTTACCTTTCTCAGTTACAGTACATAAAGCTATTGAATTAGCCAATAAAGGCCAAGTATTAAAGCTATTATTTCTGCATTTCTGAAGTTACACTTGAGAATAGAAGGCTTGGAAAAAGTTCTGCTTGATTCTTAGGGGAGAGAAGGCTTATTTATAAAAAGTAACAGATGTAGCTAGATGAAAAGAAGCCAACCATATCAGCTTAAAAAAAAAAAAAGAGAGCAATACTTCATTCAGCAAAAATGGATACTTGCAATATGTGAACGTGGTATTAAAATGCTTCTGAAATGTTCAACTTAAGAAACGTTTTTATTCACAAGTAAATCAAATTACTTGGAAAAAAAATAATTCCTAAAACCATTGAATCATTTGCACAGGATTTTTCAGAGAATCATGAACATGGAAGGCTTCTCTAGTTTTATAATTATCTCTTATGTCTTTCTCTTGTTCTTCTATTATAATTCTTACGTTCACTAATTGAGCTTCAGATGTCACAATCTATATTTGAAAATGGTTATTCTGCACCAAATAATTTTCACTCGTGGGCCAAGTTAGTGCATGCAATTCCCTAGCGTGCCCTCACAATGTATGTAGAAGAAGAATTTAGGCTGAATTCCAACGACGGGGAAGACAACAGGATAAGAGATGAATGACAAATGGCCACTACTCCCACTCTCGCAGCAAGTTTACAGCCTGATGTGAAAACAGGGTTTTTTCTGCACGGAGCCATACGACTACCATCACGGCGCAGTATGTTTTCTAACAAGAACACTTGTGGCTTATAAACCTTAACAAATGAGGTATATTTTAATTCTTTCATCTAAAAGCAGTTCTCCCAGGTGGCTTATAAAGACCAAGATAACTTATATTTGTGTGACAGAGAAGCAGAAAGTGGAATATTTTATTGATGATTTGAAGAAGTCATCAGCAGGCTGCAATCTGTACTCTAACAAACATGCTGTCCTGAACTGTGTTGCCACCATCCCTTAAAATATCTTATCACCCAGCCAAAATTATCCTAACTTTGGTTTCTTAAATTCTACCACTGATTCTACTATGAAGAGCTCTATTGGCCTAATCTAACACTATTTTTGCTAATACTCTGGTGAGTAATACAGACCTATTTGATAGGAAAATCACTACAGGCTGTGCTGGCGGAAATTCACAGTGCTAAGGATTAAAAGGGAATGACAATGATTACCACAGGTATGTGCTTTATATTTGCAGAATGCGTTTTATGCTTATCTTCTTATAGCAATAATTAAGCTTATTCTTAGAATAACTGAATAAAAGCCAAAACCAACATAAATACATAAATAGCTGTGGGTTGCAATTAGTAGGAACTTAACAGCTATGTCACTTGATTCTTAATAAATAAAAACATGTTGTGTGGCAAGAGAAGAAGGTAATATGAACTGCAGGACCAGAGAGTTCTGAAAAAAGCCTCTTCTGTTGCTTATTCCAGGATGCTCAAGCACAGCAAATGCTACCTCTGCTGTCTTCAGGGAAATAGAAAAATCTATTGCCCTACATTTATACCAAAATGCCTTTCAGTAGTACTTGGGTTTTTTCAGTACTGTAACAGAAGAGCATCTAGGATACTTGAAATACAATCATCCTAGAACTTCAGAGTTGTAACGTCGCTGTAAGTCTCCAGTTTCCTGCTCAGTTTTGGCCCTGTGTGAGTACTAACGATAACCCAACAACCCAAAGCTTGGCTGAAGCCATTACCACTCTGGGCCTTGCCAGTCAGAAGGGTCCCAAGGATATTATTAGCATGGGGTTTAGATGGTTTTGTGTACAACGATTACTCAGAATTTAATGTTTTACTTTCGCATATTTACAATTTAGAATTGATCTGGGTGTGCTGGAGGTTATTTTCTTCTAGTACAAACAAAATAAAGAGTACAGTATCAACATCTACCCCCAAGGGAATAATACCTTCAGTAGAGAACCCCAGGCCCATCCATTTTCTGTAATAGCTGAATGGGAATGACTACTTAAAGTAATAGGTTTTAAAATCCTTTCTGAGATAAAGCAGCAGTACTCTAGCATTTTTTCGTTGGGTTTTTTTCACTGTGGTTCTGTTAGGAAACAGGTAGGCAGCAATAATTCAGTATATAATTCCATTTACACCTAGATCTGAACATAGACTTGAGACTCTTTTGTATAATTCAGGGCTTTGGAATTGCCACATTCAGTATATCTTGCTAAAACCTTGTATTATAGTTTGCAAATGCAAAACAGTTGTTAAGTTCCCCATCCCTAGGGAAAGTGCAGGCACTGCAGATTTAGAGTACTCTGGCTGCAGGCGAGAGCCAGCCAGAAGCTCCATGCATCAGCTTTTCTCTTGGCCAAGGAAAAAGTGACCTTGTTCCCTGTCCTTCTTAGCAGGTTTGAGAGACGTGGGAGGGACCGCAGGAGAAGCGCGGGGCGACAGGGCAGAGGAGGTGGTTACATTATCCTTTCGGGCTGTAATGCAAATACTCTCCATAGGACTGCAAATATATGCGTGACTATCTTTCTCTAAGCTTTATTTCGCATTTTTTCACATTCACCTTCTCTCTCCTGCCTTTCCTCTTAGGCAGGCTGCTACTGTCTGTCACCTCGCCATGGGACCAGGTGGCACTGGCACGTAGGAGAAGGCAGCAGCACTGCTAAAGGATGCGGGAGCCACGCAGATAATTATGCGTGGTGCTTAAGAGGAGGAGCGGCGAAACTACTGGCATCCAGCTCCTGTGTGGCTGTTAGCAGGTGCAGCAAGTATCCGTGAAAATAAACTGTGCTGTGGGAATACGGGGGGTGGTTTAAAAATAATCTGTCAGTAGAACACAAAGTCCACGCAGACTTCAATTTGCTTACCTGCTCCAGTCGCACCGTGCAGCCGGGCAGGCTTTTAAGTGGTACTGAACTAATATATATGCACATTAAAATATACGTCACATAGATGTGTGTAGAAATACGCTATATAACTCGCACTGATCTCTACTGGATGTACAGTCAGCTCTGTCTGCATCCTTGTGTGCAGGCCAACCTCCTGCTCCCCAGTCCTGCAGAGATGCTCTTGTCCTCTCTAATAATACAGCTCCCACAGCAAATGTTGTGTGTCTCACGAGCTCGGAAATCAGAAGGCACATATAAAAAATACGCAAGAGAAACGCTGGGACTTGACGTGACATCTTTTCACAGCAAAGCCATTGGACGTCCCTTTTTGTTCATGTATAATTCAGAGTGGGAATTCAACCTGAAAGGAAGACACTGTGTGTGCAGTTATGCACTCACAATAATGAAGAATTTAAGACTAACGTTAAAAAAAGAAGAGCATTCCTCTTCAAAACACAGCTCCATTTTTCAAGTGTTTTTCCACTTGAACAGTCAGTTTACAATTTTGGAAGCTGTTGGCTTATTTCAACCAAACTGAAGGTTGGGAGTTTTAAAGGTATTAAATTCTGACAAGATTTGTGAAAATCAATAGCTTGGCAGGTGAGAAACTTATTTCCCTGCCTCTGCTTAATGGGGAAGCCGGGAAAAAACTCCCTTTCTGGTTTGTGTTGGCAATTGGTTGCCGTGCCAGTGAACTCAGGGAGAGCTCAGAGGAGGTCCAGGAGATGGGGCTGCCTGCTGGAGCAACCAGCGAGGGGACAAGAAGGGGGTCAGGGACACTGCAGGGAGGCAGGTAGGGTGCCTGGCAGCAGGCAGAGGACATGCAGAGTGTGGTGGGAAGGTGGCAGCAGAGGCAGGTCTGGAAGGAAAGCACAGATCCGTGGGTTAGCACAGGAAGGAGAAAGGTATATTTGTGGGGTTCAGGGAAGATTACAGCAACCTGGCATTTTTGGGGGGGATGGATGAAGATGCAAGATCACAGAAGCACAGAATGATATGGGGTTGGAAGGGACCTCTGGAGATCATCTACTCCAACCCCCCCTGCCAAAGCAGGTCCACCTAGAACAGGTCCCACAGGAATATGTCCAGGAGGGTTTTGAACGTCTCCAGAGATGGAGACTACACCACCTCTCAGGGCAGCCTGTTCCAGGGGTGTGCCACCCTGCTACACCACTTTGAGTAAAAAAGTTCCTCCTCGTGTTTAGATGGAACTTCTTATGTTCAAGTTTGTGCCCATTTCCTCTTGTCCTGTCACTGGGCACCACAGAAAAAAGACTGGCCCCTTACTCTTGACACCCTCCCTTTAAATATTTATAGACATTGATCAGATCCCCCAAGATATTATTCCTTTTTTTAATATAATTTGTGCTTATGAAACAACTCCTTTTCTCTTGGTCTTTGGCGAATAAGGATCTTCTCACTTTCTGACTCACTACTTTCTTGGTCTTTGCCCGGTTTCCAATAGCTGAGCCCTGCGATTCCCCCTTCCCAGAGGATGCTGCGTTCTTGCCTTACGCTGAGAATTCAACAGCAGCAGCTCTTCTCATTGACTCCTGCCTTTAATCCCTCCAATGCTCCCTCAATGCTTTGATTCACATCTCGGATTCCTCTCTCCGGTTTTGAAAGTCCTCGCCCCACATCTTCCTCCAATACCTATCCCAGGTGTCTTTTCCTATCTGCTCCAAAGCACAGGTATCCAGTTTTCCTGCCTCTCTCCCTCTGTCTTATTTTTTATTTCTGTAGCATGAAAGGAAAGACAGGACCAACGTGGTGCCCCCGGTCCCTTTGTGTAACGGCAGTTTCAAGCCACCTCTAGGACTTTACAACTCATCAAATTTCTTGAATAGCCTGCAGCTGTTTTTCAACTACTTTTACAAACGTCTTGAGGTGTTAAAGTGAATACAATTTCCTTCAGCCTGAATGGCTTGGAATCATTTATTTCTCTTCTATACCAAAAGGCAAATGTGGATTTGATGTCTCTGACGGTTGTCTTTGTTCAGGGATCTATATGTCTCTGCTTGTAGACTGTTGCAGCAAGATAAAAACCTAAGAAGCATTAAAAATATTAGCCGTATTTCAACTGACAGCAGATATATCTCAGTATTAACCATGAGTATATAAAGAAAATCAGCTTGTTTTATGAACAGGCACTGCTGCAATTGTAGTAATAGACCTGGTGCTATTAAAGAGTGACAGTTTGTTGTGTTTCCATTACAACTGTCAGGTTTCAGAGCTGTACAGCCCTTACCCAATTGCCTCTGGTTGCACGCCATGCCTACGATGAGCATGAGAAGCAGAGCGGAAAGATTAACTGCAAATCAAACTGAAGGAACCACACAGGTGAGGAAAAGTTTGTCGAAGGGTAATGGCTCTGTGCTCCTGAGGCAGATACAAGCTGTGAAGGGGAAAGTCTGTTTTCCGAGTCCAAGATGAGATCAGGAAAGTCAGAGATTTAACCGCAGCCCCGCGATATCTGCTCAAGCAAGCTATTAGCTTGCAGATACTCCAGCAGAATGCTGTGCAGCTCAATTAATAACTGTAAAATGTCTGAAAATGAAATGCTAGGAATTAACCTTGCTATCGGGAAAATCAGTGGGAATTACGCCAAAATCCTGTTTTTCAGCTATTCATAATTTCTCCCATAGATTCTCTTTTACAGAAGAGTTACAGTCACTTCTGGTTTGTGATAGCCTATTATCCATTCACCACTTCCCTTTCAACAAAATCTTCTTAGTCAACGGTTCTAGTTTTCCCTATTTAAAACTGTTAATTCTTATCTCTCTCTTATGTTGTATTGCACAAATCCAAACCCAATTAAAAGAAAAAAGGTAATTGTGTTGACAGATTATTATCAATATTTTTAAAGGAAAAAGAAGTCTTAGAAATTACTACAAAGGACAAATATTGTTGACAATTAAAATGCAAATTCTAGGCCTTTAAACTGAAACTCAGTACATGAATTCTGTGTGACATAAGCTGGTCAAAAACGTTATTACATTTTTTTTATCACTTCATATAAGCAGACAAGAAGAAATCTGGTAGTTAAGTCTTTCTCTCTCAGATGTACGAAGTATTCTGCTGAGATCTGACACCCATCAGGACACCCTACGAAAACTTATTGTACTGCTAAGAATGATTTATAGTCTGCTATGAACATTGTTGTTTCGTATGGTGAGGTCTTGTTACAATTCTGATGTATTAAGACAAAGTGCCATCACCTCCTTAACTTAGCTGTGATAATACATAAAACCTGTCTTGGTGGCCATCCAGCTTCAGCATCGCCATCCATAAGAAACAGTATCTTTCAGAGCTCCGAGGAGCTCTTCATAATGCAGCACCATCCCTCAGAGCTGACAATTTCTGATCTATCCTGAGCATCCAAACCCACACGAAGGAAAGACATCTCATACGTTCATCACTAAACAGAATCGTCCCCTTGCCCCACCACTTGAAACAGTGTGTGTGTTAGTCCAATTCTTGTTAAAATTGTGGCATTTCAGGGGCTTCATAGAATCGTCACAGAATGGTTTGGGTTGGAAGGAACCATAAAGATCATCAAGTTCCAACCCCCCTGCCATAGGCAGGGACACCTCCCACCAGACCAGGTTGCTCAAAGGCTTAACTGTGTGCAGAACACTGAGTTTTAGTGTTGTGACTGTGCAGTGGTTTCCCGTTTGGTAATTAATTTTTAATTAACTTACAGAGCCTTAAACGTAGGGAGTTCCTCTTAGGGCAGCTAAACCTATGCAATATAGTATTTTGGTCGAATTGTCTGTTTGAATTGTATTTGCATGATGGTTTAAACACCATCTAGTAAGAAGGTGTAACAGCAGAGTAACAAACTCTTTATAATAAAATATTACATGCATACTAACGGCACCGCCCAACCAAATTTCCCTTCTCCAATTTCATGCATCTCTGACACTTCGTAAACAACTAAAAATGAACATAAATCTCCTTCTGCTGCACACAGGACAATTACAGATTTCAGCCTCGTTGCAAACCAGATATCAGAATGCAGATCAGCGGAAACTTGCTGAACTGAATCAAGAAAGAGCTAACTTTATCCCCAAGAGAGATGTTATGTAGATGCTGAACACAGGCTCGAATCTTTGTCTAACTGATGTACAGGCTTACACTTTAGCCATGGAAACTCTGGCTAAAAAAGCTCACAGAAAAAAGAGAAATAGGGAAGCAGTCAAGGTGCTGCTTACGTCCATTAGTATGTTAATCAAGGAATGTTTGTTTTGTTTGAATTTAGCAATCAGACTACAGCTACAGCTTATGTATGAGTAGATATTTAGCAAAATTAGCAAACAAAGTTAGCAATCAAGTAGCTGAAAGAGATCATCCCATGCATCCAGAGAGGCACGGAGGTTTCTACGTAAAGAAGATGAAGGCAGGGTCCTTGGGCTTGTCTGCCAGTAGTCTGGTACCTCTTGAAGCTGAAAGGGTTGTAGCTCACCATCTAATCGCAGGTTATAGGAGCAAGGAAATAACATTCCCACCTGTAGTGCTCAGTCACACGACACGAGCCTGAAGTAACTGGTATCTCTGATACGGAGCAGGGTCAAGATTCATTTTTCATATGGATGAACTATTATTGGATGACCTACCGAGCAATATTTCCAAAATCCCATCATTTGATGAAAATGTATTTGACCCTACTATTAGTACCCTTTAAAGCAGCTGATGAAAATGCTTTGCTGCCAAAGCAGAGCAAGAAATAAAGGTATCAATATATGATTGGTAATAACGAAGAAGAAAAAGGTTATGGTCAGTGGATCTTGCAGTTACAGGGTAAAATCGGACATAGCTGAATACTTTCACAACTAATTTAAAAACTGGTATCCTACATACTGACTATTAAAACTGCACAGTCATCTTGTAAAAAAACCACATTATCAAAGTTAGGTAAAAATTTTACAAAAATGAAAGAAAATTCTGAATAAGAGGGATCCTCTGTCCAACTTTTACTAGACTGTTAGCAGTTAAAGATGGGAAGACTGGAGGGATATTTTTATGTTCAATGGTTGGTAGAATGAAGGGATATCTCTCGAATGCAGCGAAAAAAAGTGGACCTTTGCTGACTTTACAAGAAGAGAAAGAGCTATGTTCTAACTATTCCCCTTTCTTATTCAAGATCACCTCACCCAGATGGCTTTACTCGATCAGAGCTCCTTTGAAAAGCCTTGGCAACACACCCTTAAAATTCACCGAAGTTCCCCTTTGCCCTTCCAGTTGCTTTCAGTGGAAGTTACAACTTCTGCTGTGCAGGATCTGCCCCACTCTAACTGCCAATACTTAGGGAAAATACCATACATTTCCCCCTAAAAGCTTTCGAAGCTTCAATTTCCATTAATTTTGATGCTTCAATAAATAATGCAATGGCAGAGAACTTTATGAAAAGACGCCATGAAACATGAAGCACAAAGAAAAAATGGCCCACCAACCTTCCCTGCACTGGGGTTTTGATCCACTGAATAAGTATCCAGAATTGAAATGAGTATGTTCACGAGCTTCTAAATGTAACCTATTTTTCTATCCAAAAGCCACGTTACCCTAATTGCATAAAACAGTAGGAATTGATAGTAATTTTTTTACATTCAACAAACACATAAGAAAAAGAGCTTGTTTCAGGAGAAGCTATAGTAGGGAATACAATCATTTGTTCTCTCTGTTCTTGCCTTCAGTAGACAACTACTTGTGTTAAAGAATAAAATTTAGTGACAAGTGCTCCATACATACATATCCAATTATTTTATTCTCTGAGGACTGTTTTTTTTATGTATTTGGGAAAAGAAATATGTGAGGCTGGGTGTGATCTTTCTCAGATGCAGCAGATCTGACTGCTGTGTTTCTACAAGGCCACGTAGCTAATACAGCTTTAGTTTAAGGTCACAGCAAACTAAATAAATCTTGTTATTGTCAGTTAACTATAATCTTTTATTTACTTGGATTTGACACTAATTATAGTAGAGCTTTCATAGTGATAAATATCTTCTAATACATTTATCAAGGACAAAATAACAAATACTGTAATAAGACAGTGACTTTGGGTCAAATTCTATTAATTTGCATTGATATAAATCAAGATTCATTCTTTGGATTTATACCATAATATAAAAAAAGAGAAAAAAATAATTTTGTTTTATGCATATACTTTGATGCTGTGCCTCTTGAATGAAGATAATTTAGACTCCATTGTACATGTTAGTCTTCTACGTGTCGTTTATATTTTTTAATACAAAACTAAGCATTCTCACATACATCTCCAAAACAAAACATTTCCATGAAACAATAAAGAAATCAAGGTCCTCATTGTTTGTTGCTCAGTGCTTCAAAATGCCTTTTGATAAAGGAATTGTTAAGTACAGTTTATAGATCTGGAACAAAAACAGCTTATGCAATTGCAGGCAACTCTCAGATTTTTAGCTGAATGTGCTCATAACAATCTGGCATCGTTCAATCCTCTGCCAGAGCTCTCCTCCTCAGATGTTCACCAGGTGTGGTGAGACACACAAGCAGGCAGCATTTGGGGCAGAAGCCTTCCTTAGGGAACTGCCTCCTTCTTGAGGGTATCATAAGAGGTCTTTTAATTCCTTCCATCTGGCAGCTCCCATCACAAATGAAATCCAAACCTCTGGAGTGAGATTTACACGCACCCTTGAAATGCTGCCTCTGGGTGTTTAGACCAGAGAATCTGCACTAGGACCTGCTGTTTGCACTAAAATTCAAACCGTCACGTTACAAAATGCAGAGATGGTTTTTATTATTATTGCTATCGGTATTTTAAAAAGTTGCTGAAGACAGCGATAGCCGGGGGTAAGAAGAGGAGGTGCATTGTTCCCCTTGACTCTACTTTCAATGTGGCTCAAGGTCAGGGAAGCCACTGCTCCCTGTTCCAAACCCAGTTCCCTGAACACTGTAGACTTCAGCAACGACTCTGTAGAAATGTGTTTCCTATTTTTCTTGGGTTACATGAATATCTTATTTTAATCCCTCTTTGAAATAAAGATGTGTTTATCGTAAAACCTTGAACTGTTGCGACTGAGCTCCCATGAACAAAATATATGTTTGCATTTATGTTCCTAATGAAGTTCAAATTTTCATTGTACAAGTATCCATGAAGCTAGACCAGTTAGGTTTGAAGCAGTAGAAAATTTGTCATTTTGGGGCACTGGTATAAACATGAGAGGTGGGGATTGGTCTCTTCTCCCAAGTCACAGGTGATAGGACAAGAGGAAATGGCCTCAAGTTGCACCCGGGGAGGTTCAGATTGGATATTAGGAAAAATTTTTACACTGAAAGGGTTACTAAGCCTTGGAATGGGCTGCCCAGGGAAGCAGCTGAAGCACCATCTCTGGAGGTATTTAAAAGATGAGTTGACAGAGTGCTTAGAGACATGGTTTAGTGATGGTTTTTATCAGAGTTAGGTTGATGGTTGGACTAGATGATCTTAAAAGTCCCTTCCAACCCAGAGGATCCTATGATTCTATGATTCTAAATAGGCAAGTATGGCTAGAGACTGTGCAGTCACTGTGGCTGTAATGGCCATTGAAACATGAGCTGTAGGAGCTAAAGACAAGGAAAGCAATGAAAGAAGGTAAAGAAAACACAGGTAATGTTCTCCTATTGAATGTCACTCATGAGGCATAAAGTGTAAAATATTAATGACATAAGGCCCTAAACTTTAGTGTTTTAAAATTCATTAAAACAGCACAATATTATTACAATGAAAATCATGCAAACGCAATAAAAAAGCAAATTTATCCTTTTTTTTTTTCCCTAAAGCAGAGCATACAGATAATTTGCACTGGCTCAAAGCTCAACAGCCTAAGGAAAAGTGCACCCCAATATAACAGTGAATTCTTACGCATGACTTTGGACTGTAGAGCCCATCTCATGTCGCATTTTATTCTTCTGTAGAATTGCACTTCGTATTCCCAATTCCACAAATGATTAAATCTACTTTTGTTGGGGTTTTTTCTTACTGATACTTTGAAAAACTGGCTAGCACACTTCAGTGGCACTTTGTCTGTTTGGAGACCAGCCATTAATTCAGATAGTAAGTATCCAATTTGCATTTCTATCAAAATAGAAAAAGACAAGAACACTGCCACCAATTTAGCACCTCCTCCTGCTCCCAACCTTCTTTTCCTCTCCCGCTGCCCTTACAGACCTTTCCCCAGCAGAGCTGAAATTAGCCTCTCTGCATACACAACATCCACAGACAGATTCAGAGGTTCTACTCATTTGATTTTTATCAACTCAACAGGGACAATGTGAATCCTCACTGCATCTCATTAGGGACCAACCAACTACACTTACTTGAACTCCCAAGAAAAGATGGATAAATAATTAACAATTTACTAGATGATTTAAGATCCAATTTTTACTCATAAGAAGATTGCCGTTCTTTTGCAAATATTTTTGTTATGGCCTTTGGAAATACCCTGTGAACTATTTCTGTAAATAATTCTTGATCTGTAGTTTCTAGTTTTTTAAGAGATCCTTTGGGGTGTTTGTTATTCAGCACTTCCAGTCTGAAATAATTGTCTGAAACCATAGATCATATATTATGTTTCTGTCATGTATTTGGATGGCTGCAATAATTATAATTATTTTCTGATGTGAATATGAAATTTCCACATCTAAAGAAAATTTTTCTGCAATGTTTTTTTAAAAACGAACTTTCTATATGCATTCCTATCACTAGAACTACTAGACAGTTTGAATATACCTAAAAGCATGTTCACTTGAACTACTAAAATTATGCGCGTTAACAGCGGTTTGCACTCTTTCTGCAATGTCATTGGGGATTAAGATACGAAATAATAGATATATCATTGCAGTCACTGAGTGTTGCTTCTGTTCTGGTATTCTTCCAGCCTCAGGGGCAAGAGAGTCAAACACCCGTCTCAGATCTGGAGTCTGAATCAAAGTAGCAAGGGAAAAATCTCAATAGGCAAGTAACCAGAGCTGGGGCGGGTAGGGAGGAGCAAGGAGCTGATGTTAAGAACAGAAAAAGATATGGAACTGACAAGGAATGAGAGCAAGTAGCCTCTGCTAACAACATATAGAATATTTAATGGTTTTATTCCAGGACCTAAACAGCTCTCCACATGAATAAAACATGCGCCTCTCTGTTTCAGACATTATTCTTCCTGTTTTTAACATTTTTCACAAGTCTTTAGTGTGTCCACAAACCAAGGAAAATAAAAGGAAAATCAAGATGTGTAGATAGAGGCATGTATAGATTACAAAATATGCATATATTTGAACTCGGAGAGCTTTCAACTTGGAAAGAAAGAACTATCAATGAATGGATTGAACCCATACTTAATTAACACTATATTTAATTATTAAAACATCACAATTATAGCAGTATAAAAAACAGCTGACTGAAGACTATCCTTCTTTCCAAACTAATTACAAAGTCCACAATAATGAACTCATCCCAATACTACAAAAAAAAAAAAATCTACTAATAGAACATTTTACTAATATTGCTAGATAACTGAAATTTTGCAAAACTACTCACTTATCAGAAGAATTAGAAAAATATTCACATACACAGCTCCTGTTATAGAAATGTGGAGGCATACATGTTTTTCATACGGGAAAAATACCCAGAAATAAAAAGATATACTAACACATCAAAGAAAAAACAGAAAAATGCTTCTGGAGAATAAACAGCATTATGAAAGGAAGCATCAGAAAAAAAGCCTGTTTTTTTAAGACAAGCTTTTTTCTCCATTTCTATAGCTAAAAAAAAAAAAAAAAATCTGTGGTAAATATATATTAAGCATGAAGCTCAATAATTCTTTTGGCGTCTCAACATTCCAGAATAACTATCTCTTGTCTTAAATCTTTCTCTAATTTCTTTAAACAATTCTTTGTCTGCAGCCTATTTATAGTGGAGTTAAATACTCAATAATCCAAAAGTGAGCTGCTTTGATTATAAGCTCACTATGTTCTGCTTCTTGAGTGGATGATAGGTCTTAGAATTAGCTGTCTGTGTGAATTCATTAAAGATACCGGTAAGAAGCCAGTAAGCTCCTTTGTGGAACCAGGTAGCTGAAACAATTTGAGACTTTCTTCGTCACTATTCAGCTTGATAGGATACGCACAGGACATTTGGGAACAGGAGTTTCACTGAGTATTATTGTGTGACCGTTTTTCTATTAATGAGAAAGAAGTAGAAAGACCAGTGAAGCAGAGGAAAAAAGGCTGCAAATAAGCCTGGGGCGCAGCCAAAGAGGTTCTGGGAGCTCTGTTCTTAAAAAAAAAAATAATCAAAAAGCTAAGAAGGAAAGCTCCCGGGCTGAATGCCGGAGAGCTGGAGACATCATCTGTGTCGCAATTCCTGGCCGAGGGAAAAGAGCTTTGGATGTTCTTTGGGACTAAAAAGGAATGTGTTAAAACAAAACAACAAAAAAATATATTTCTTATAGCATTGTTTTTTTCTTCCTACCTGAAACAAACTCCAAGAGCCTGAATTTACTTAACTGCTTCAAAGAAAATGGTGCAATGTAAATCACAGCAACACAGAATCATAGAATGGTTATAGAGTTGGAAAGGACCTTAAAGATCATCAAGTTCCAACCTCCCTGCCCTGGGCAGGGACACCTCCCACTCGACCAGGTCGCTCCAAGCCCCATGCAGCCTGGCCTTGAACCCCTCCAGGTTCTGGCAATGTTACATAAGGAATTCAATTTCCAAGGGAAGTAGGTAGGAACTGGTCCTCCCGATGATACATGATAAAACAAACAGTGTAGGTACTTCCATAGCTCACTGATGTCTCAGAAAATGAAAAATATGATTTAAAACAAGGGCTGGACATATAAAAATGAATTAAAGCACTGTCTGAAAGGTTTCTAGAAAACAGCTGAGGGATGTCTTGCTTTTGGAGATCAAACATCTGTTAAAGTAACAACCAGAGCGTCTAGACAGATTATGAAGTCCATTTGTCTCACAATGGTAAGACAAATCAGGACAAAGTGACTAGTAATACAATTACTACTGACAAAAATATTTTTCATAGTAAAAGGGTAGGGAAGTTAAAGGAAACTTGCAATTTCTTAATAGAAAAGAATCGCAGCAAGGAACTAAGCACCTGAGAGACGACTGGGAAGGCTGCAGAGTGCTTATTTGGTAATATCTGGCATATTGACAGAAAAAAAAAAAAAAAAACAACCCTATTTCCAGCAACCAACCAACGGTGCTGAACAACATAGAACCTCTATCAGTTATCCTACTTCAGTGTCTTGTCTTTGTACAAAATTTCGTTCCAGCCATTTGTTGAGATGGGTAAAGGCACAGTTGAAAGCTAAAAGGAGATAGAAAGAAGAAACTCCATCCACGCTGACAGAGGACCTTAGGAGACTTGCCTTCTTGGCATAACAGATTCACTGTTTCTAGGATAAACCAGAAATGACCTGTTTTATAGCTCCTGTGAAATTTGTCATGGAATTTGCAGTGATAACCAGGAGAGGAAGCATCAACCAGGGCAGGGAAAATAAGCTGTTTGCAATAGTCCCCAATACATCCTGACGTCTGCCATGTCCAGGGGACAAAAGGTTCTCATCTGCTCCGTGACATTCCTGAACAAATATCATCAGTTTGTAAAATAAGAAAAACAAAACGTAGTGAAAGAACTGAGGAAAGTAGCTCCGGGAGACATATGTAATACCATATTGGCTCAGTCACAAAATCCATCAGCTCAGTGTCCTGCTTCTGAAAATTGCCAGAAGCAAATGCTTAGGGAAATACACTCCCAACGAGACACGGGCAGAGACATCTTTCCTCTGGTTCATCTCCCAGGTACTGACAGCCAGTGGCCAGCAAATGTCTCAAACCGATGGCTCTGCCAGGTATATGAGCTGCTGATCAATATTACTACCAGGAATGCGACTAATCCCTTTTCTGCACCTACATGTATGGTTTTTTAATTGTAGGGATAAGTTAACTATGTCCTGAGTAAAAAAGCTGTAGAGAGAATTGCCCCAAAGCCCAATGCACCACAACTATTAAGAAGAACAGTAGTTATACTGCAGACCAAGCAGCAAACATAAAACAAACAGCAGTTGAAAGTCACTTTCCTATTGTGAGAAAAAGAGGTCACACAACTCGGAAGCACCAGCCCGTAAGTGATGTTTACCTCTGGACCTCTGTTTTTCTTTGCTTATTGCAAAGTAATAATAATGTTAGTAATGCAATTATGTACAGGAATAGTGGGTATTTGCTGAAACTTAATAGTTATCAGATCAGACACATTGAGACAGCCTGGGGGAATATCAGCAGCTAAAGTTCTTGTGGATCTGGAGGAGAAATTCAGTACTGATCATTGCCTGCTGAACGTTTTAGCTGGCAGAAAATGGTAAAGAAGGAAAAACCGGTGCAAACCTGAAGTAGAAGCCTTAGTAAGGGCTGAGAGAGAAGAAACCACAAGATAGTCGTGCTTGCCTTCAAACGGGCAAGTCCAGTTTTAGGACACCTTCCAGTTTGGGACAGCACTTGTATTGTTCAATAAAGAGAAACTGAACTGCTCCAGCCAAAACCTGGAATGGGAAAATAACGAAAGCAATATTTCTATGAGGCTGTACTTGAGCATTTAGTAAAGAAGGAAGAAACTTTCCAGGCTGTTGGGTCATTTATCAAGGCTGTGAGTGAGCCTTGGGCCATTCTGTAAACTTCCATCCAGGTTCAAAAAAACCCCAAACTTCACTTAGGATACATTCCAAGGGTTCATCTTAATAACTGTATCCAAATAATTCTTACCTATATTTACCAATGTATTATCTTGTCTATTTTATACGAGGAACTCATTTTTATATATGCTAATCAGTATCAATCCTTCTTGTGTTATGAACTTATCTACATAATTTCTTACATTTGTTTTATTTCCTGACCATCAATTTAAGTAACCTTTCTGGGTTATACAGTGATTTGTTTATATCAGCATTCCCACAGTTCAACCCACTTAGGTCAGGCAGGAAAACTTCTAATTAACTACATCTCTCAAGCATCTAAATCGCTCTGCTTGAATTTCTGCAAAGTCAAAAATCTCAATGGGATCAACACAATTTTAAAGGATTCTTATTGACTAACAACAGAAACTTCCATCTTTTTTTCCACACCACATCCAAAGAAGGTATTGGCAATTGGAAGTGGATCCAAAGGAGAGGGTGAGATTGCTGCCAGAGCAAGCCAAGGCTTGTTGTAATTTAAAGTCACGGCTTTTGAAGCCGGCCATATTTAAAAAGCTAATGGTGGTGACAGCACATGACCTGCCTCATCAGTTTGTTTGTTATATCAGGCAATAATTATTTTCTGTTTCATGCTAAAACCTTTGAAATGCATGAAAGATGTGTGAATAAAAACACCCCCAAACCCTAACCTATACTATGACCACAAACTGTGAGCGAGAATTTCCTCTCAATAAATGAAAATGCAGACATGGTAGAACTCTCTGGCCAGAGCCAGCTGCAGAGTGTTGACTCTGCTCTTTCAATTGCAAAAAAAAAAAAAAAAAAGACATTTTATAGTTTGCAAAGTATTGGCTCTATGAAAAAATCTGCCATAAAAATATACAAAGCTATTGCCCAAACCCTAGTTCCCGATGGAGTAACGTACAACAGTAGTGTAAAGTTTCAAAACTGCAGGTAACGCAGATTTTCTACTTCTCCATAAGTGAAAGATGAAGTTAGCCGAGCTACATCTTTTAGCTAAGATCATCAATTCATAAATCTCACCAATGTGGACATCTATTATAAAGTTGCACTGAGAATTAATGCTATTTTCTGATGTGGTCACGAGCCACTTCCCTCCCGTGTGACACTCAGGCAGGGCGGTGTGGCTCCTGCACAGGTTAGGAACCTCTGCTGCTTAGTATTAAACAGTCTTTATCACAATTATTATCATGAGTTATTCAGCAAGGTTCTAAACTCCCAACTTTTTCTTCCAAAAAGGCCGTATTTGATAATTTTAAGAAATATATAGCAAGGGCTGAATGAAGTGAAATTCCCAGTGCTCCTAGGATGACGAGCAGTATCTCACCTGCCGAATCCAAACATCCTGAAAAGTTCAATTAAGAAAGACTGGGATCTTAAAATAAAATAGGCAAAAGCGTAGTATATTTGAAAGGCAAATAAGAGGAGAAATGAAAAATTAATGAAAAACAAACCTGATGGAAATTTCTTACTAGTAAACACAATACTTTTTTTTTTTTCCCTTAGAAGACAGAGTGGACCTGTCAGAATTGGAAGCCAGTGAGCACTTGCAATGAGTATTTAATTCAGTGGGTAAAGTCCTGGCTGTTGAAAGCATGAAGTTCAGATACTGTATGTTCCATTGGCATAAAGGAAACAAAATGCTTAGCCACATACACGTCCAAGTTTAGCTGTATCTGGCCCATAATATGTATTTAATATAGGAATACTCTCAAGAGAGTTCTGGTGACTAAATACTATTTTGTGAAGGAGATTGCACTTCATTTTTATTGTGTGCTCCTGAAAAATTAAGTGCTTCTCATACACAACATAAAGGTCAAATCATTAGCCTGTGAATTTCCTGCATTCAGAGTGAGAGAGAAGGGCTGTCTGAAGCTTTCTTATTCACCGTCTGTTCACAGGTTTGGCTGGGAATTGCCCAGGACATCTCAGCTATCTTCAGACTGGTAATAGGTATTGCCCAACTTAGTCATACCCTGCTCTCTACAATGCAATATATTTGATTCTTATTTTGTTTGCTGTGAGAAGTCTTAGGTTAAGCATAGTTTCTCTGTTCCAGCGCTATGAACATGTCTTTCTGTATTGCTTCTATTGATAGATTATCTTTGTTCAATGATTTTAATGTCAAGGTCAATTACGTGCAGAGTCAATGATTACCTGCACCTTTTTCTTCTCTTAAGAACCATAAAATTTCAACCTACCAAGAACCTTTCCACTCTTTTATTTCCCCTGAATCATCTCAGCAAAAGAAAAGAAAAACAATTCTGGCTGAACTGGTTCTGTCAATTCTTTAAAATATTATATCCCTATCTGAAGTGATTTATGTGGCACAGCAGATGAATGAGAGCATATATCAATTGTGTGATCTATGATGCATGTGCGACGTGTATTGTGACAAAAAATTAATGGAACAATAAAATGTAATAGGTGCAGTCACAACAAACTGATATTTTTGTTACATGTTTTAAGGAATACCACAGAGCAAAATATTTCACCTATTTTAATATTAAGAAAAACAAAAAGAACACGTGAGAAAGAGATATAGAGCAAAACTGGCTCTCACTTAACTTTCTTATGTGAAAATATTGAGGTGTGGCTTCCTTCAGTTCACATTCTTTGTGTTTTTCAGGGTGGAGTAAGAAGGACTACCAATACAAGAAATCTTCATTTTTTACCTGCCAAAATCAGAAGCCAGCCAAGGCATATGTGTTCAAGTCATTCAAACAGCTTCTACCAGCACCTGGTATTCAATTTTTTTAGATTCATTCCTTCTTAGGAAAAGAAACAGCATGTATATATTTAAATGGAGATGTTTAATCTTACATAAACCAGGTAATATCCCAAATATAAAAGTGTTTCATTAAATAAATGAGCTCCATGGGCTAATCTGGGGATGAAGGGACATCAGTATCTCATGGAGAGTACCTGCACATCACCAGACATAAAGCGCTTCAGGTCCTTACGGTAAATGATTCCTGTAATAACAGCGTATCTCCAAAACAAATCACAGCCTCTGCACAGGGCAGGGACACCTGCCAACGGAGCACTGGGAGACTTATGAGCAGTTACAGCTGAAGAGCAGGTATCCTACAGCACGAAAAGACTATCAGAACCCTATGCTTAGTCCTTGGACCTCTCTCTTAATGCTGCATGGATCGTCTGGCAGCCTACTGAATGTACACCGAATGTATATATAAAATGATACAGAATTTTGCATTTAATAAAGAGGTCTAAAACTCCACTCTTGCATAACTTTAATAAAGAGATAACCTCATACATACAAACCTACACTGCAAAAATAGTCATTGTCTTTTCATTGCCATTTAGACAAAGCAACAGGTACAGTTGCTTAATTTAATAATTATTTAGAAGTAAAGGGGAACAAAACCAACTTAGAAGATGTCTCATGAATTTTCTGTATACGATAAACTGTGCATTCCTTACCATTTTTCCTAACGTTTTAAAAATCCTATTCTAGAATTCCTACAGTCATCCATAGGGATAAATAAAGAGCTAAAAAGAAAAAAAAAATATCTGCGGTCTCAGTTCTTTCCTAGCTTGTGCTTTGACACACAGCTTTTATTTTTATTTATTTTCCTTAGCACTGATGACTCAGTTCCTACAGTGTCATTTCCATCAGTGTGGCTGAGTTCGATTCTCAAGCTGTAGTTGATACTCAAGCTGAGGTTGATACACTTCAGCAGTAGCTCAAAAGAGCAAAGGAGCCAACAGTCTCAGCTCAAAGGAACACTTAGAGCAAACCTCTCAGAGCTGCAGAAGCATTTGCAAGGTCTCAGTCTTTGGCCTCTCTGTCGCGGTATTTTAGGTATCTAAGATTAGGTTTCTAAAGGAGTGTGGGGAAGAAGACAGAAGCCAGCTAATCACTCCAGCTCACAAATTTGATAGTAGAATGTATATATTTACAGGATGACTTTACACCACTGTTATAACTGGACTATTGCTTTAGTTTCATAATGAATTTTCTTCTGTATCTTGATTACATCTCTGTGTATTCCCTTAATCTCGCTGTCTAATTTGCAACATTACCATTTCCTTTGAACCGACTTCTCCCAACTGTTTAATGTCATTACCAGACTTCAGCATCTCACTGCATTGTTCTCTTTAGACATAAAGCACAGAAAACAACCTTGTCTGAAGACACCCCTTCAGTCACTGTCTTGCCTCAGAAGACCCATCTGTCATCAATATCTTTACCCACTGAAGTCCTTCCCGGTTCTACTCTTGATACATTCACCAATTAGTGTTTTGCGTTACACTTTATCAAAGCTTTCCAAAGCTCAGATCAGACAAATTCATTTACATAAACATTACTGCCTGGAAAACACACTTTATGATGACCAACTCACACACCTCTTTCATACGTGCTGCTTCTTACTTGTAAACAAGAGTCCCATGTAATCCCCTCAGCAATTAACACAGCTACACACTCAGCAAAGATGGGCTCCTGCTTGACTGAATAAAAAGGAAGAATCTATAATTGCTAAAATTATGGTCCCAGTGCTCTAGTTTGGGATAAAATAGACAACAATATTATAATGAGAAGATTTAAAACTTCCATCAAGTTCAGAACTAATTTTGTAAATAACACTGTAATTGCAAGAAATGTAAGATAAATATAAGAGAAGAGAAGAAATATAATATAAGAGAGCAAGGCATAAATTGATGCATAAAACTACACGTGTACACTGATATTATGTATAGCGATACATGTCTTAGAGCTTCCCTGAACGGGAACCAGAATGATGAGACACCCATCAACACAAGTTGTGTCACAGCCCAGGTGGGACTGGACGTACCCGTGAAGATGGGACATACCACCTCAGCTGGTTCCCCAGCACTCTCTTTAAGGAGGTCGTGCCCATGTGCCAACGAGCCTGTCCTCATGGTGGGAGCGGAGGGACCCTTGAAAGGCACAGGGGGAGGATGCTGCCCCTCGCACCCTCCTTCCCTCCACGTGCTTGCAGAGCATCTCTGCAGGAAAAACGATGTGCAATGTACCTTGCTACTCCTCCCCAGGTTTGCTCTTATGGTTGAATGTAACTTACTACGCAATATAAAGCAGTATCACCATTTAAAATCGTTGTTCAAGTGGCCTGCCACATTTAAAAATTTTCATTATCCCATTTAAAAGAAAGTTTGACCAACATGAAGTATTTCATTTTAATAGATGTGGATTTTTATTTTCTTCTTTTTTTTTAAACAAGCTAGAAAACACTGTGTTTTATCTACGGGGATTTTTAACAGCAGCAATCTTAAATGCCAGGCATTGTGTTTATAACAGAAATGCTTACACACATTTAATTGTGGCATTGTTAGTTGTGCTGATATGATAAAAGCAACTTCATATATCCTCTGATTTTGCCCTGATTGTTTGTGTCAGTTAGCCTTGTAAAAGCAAGGGGGGGGCACAGCGGGCTCCCCTGGTCTCTAAATGGCAACATGAATTGTGGCCATTAGAGCATTCATGACCTGTGTACAAAACAAGGCAGCGGCTTTAGCACAAACTGAAGCATCCTCTGGGACACAGATAATTGCTCCTACTGGTATGTATCAAACTCTGCCTCTGCTGCACGGGTTTATGAGTTTCAGAGAAGAGAGATCTTTTCACTTTGAGATTTAGGAATGATAAATGGTAGAGTACACTCTATTTTCTTTCTAGAAATGAGATTTATTGCTAATCCAAGGATAAAATAAAAATGATACCAAAAAGAAAAAAAAACAACAAAACAAAACAAAACAAAATATAGCAGATGGAATACGGCCTAGGTCTAACCACTCTAAAAAGGAAATACATATCAAATTATGTATCTTTCCTGTGATCAGTATGTCGTATTTATTCATGAATACACATCTGCATGTGGAGACAATAATACTGTATATAAGTTTAAGATAAGCAACTGTGACTATATCATGTTAATTCTATTTGCTTCGCGAAATCCCTTGAGCAAACTGAAAAAGAGGAATTAAAAAAATGTCTGGGTCAGCCAAAAAATGTTTATTCACACATATCGATTTATTTATTTTTTGGCAGAATCATCTTTCCCCTAGATATTTTCTCATTCAGAAATAATAAAGCATTTGGCCAGCGGTGGATCCAGCTCAATTACTATCAATGACCACACCTGATGCTCACGGAAAGGTAAGAAGAGGGCACGTATGTGTCACCTCCTCCTTAGCAGCCTCTCAGACCCTAAATATAGTCAGGTCAGTGGTTTTCTAAGGAAGCTGTATTTGCTATATATTCAGCTCAGTGCATTTTTCTTCCATACATTTACCCAGTTTGCCCTTACACCCATGTAAACTTGTGCATTTACACATTCTTTGAAGAAGAATTTCATAGGCTTCTCCTCCATTGTCTTGAAGAAATACATTCTATTGATTGTTCTGAAACCTGCCACCCATTGATTTTGTCGGATGCTCCATAATTTTTGTTATGGAAGAGATATTGAACAAGAATTCCTATCCATATCACTCATGCTTTTATAGACCCCTAAAATATTCCAACATGACAACCATTTTTGAGGATGATGAGTCTTAGCTTGCTCCATTATTCCTAATAAAGAAGTTACTCCATCATCTTTGTTCAATAAAACTTGTTGCCCTTCACTAATTTCTCCTCAGATCTACAAAGTACTTTATTTCTACCTTGGGCATTTTTAGTATAGTCAGCCAATAAAACTTAAGGACAAATTTAGACATTTATAATCAAAACAGACAGGAAAAAGCTGTCTTTGGTTCCCTAACTAGTCTCATTGACATCCACTTTGTGAGAGACTGAAACAGAGATCCCACTTGCCTGACTTGATATTATGTCTTCTCAGGAGAAATCTTGATTAGGATGTTCCACTTTAAGAAGTTAAATATATATTTTAACAAAAAGATAAAAAGATAAGTACTCTAGAACTCAGTGCTTATCCTCCGTAAGTATGGACCAAGACGTATAAACCATTTTTTCAGTAAAGGGTAACTCAGTAATTTAATAATAAATCAGTGTTAACCCAAAACACCTTGCAGCACCATGATCTAGTGACCTGTGTTAAGCGAGGCAGGGAAAAGTCCACATTGACCCAAGCAGACAGTTTGAAACAGGGGCTCTTGCTTCCTGATGAAATGATTCAAGCACAGACATTTTAGTTAAAGCAAGGGCCCTTCCCTCCAAATTCTCTGCATCTCAAGAGAATATGTTCTGAAAATGTGATGAAAATTCACCATCACTTTCATATTGCTCAGCAAAACCTGAAATGTCAAATAAAAAAGCCACCAAAACCTGTTAGAGAGTTCTACTCTGATACTATAGCCTCTTTGCCAGAAAAAAGTAGTATTTTTCTAAAATTCAAATCCATCCAGTAGTTTTATTCCTTACAATGCTTTTGAACCTTACAAAACTCAGTAACGTGCAGTATTTCTTTTCACGCACAGAAACATAAAGGTTGCACACCAGTGTAGCACACAACCGACCACCCTCCCACCATCTCCAGACCTGAACAACGCATTAAATCTGAAATTGGGAAAGGGAATAAAACGTCAAAGTTGACTTTTGAATAATGTTTGACAAAGAAATGATGGATGAAATGAGCAGCGTATGCATTAATTACTTAGTGATGAGTCAACTGAAATAAGATGAAGAAATATTATCACTAGAAGAGATGTTGAAAAATGGGTTTGCATCAGAGCAAACACGCCGTGCGATATCTCCCACTGCATGAGTCTGGTTTTCAGTTTTCCTCTAATTAGGTTAACAGTAACCTGACAAGTGCATCTTTATGAGGTAGAAGACATGTGTATAACTTTTAAGCAGCTTGTAGGTTTTCCATTTCTATTCATTTACCTGTATCTAGCCTACACCTCCAAGCATGCTGCGTGCAAATGAATGCTGAGAGTCTCCGAGCTCAGCAGGTGTTCCATGTTTGTCTGAGAAAGGTATTTCCAGGGTCTCCACAGTCAACAAGCAGCTTCCTTATGTCATGTTTAGTAGATGCTTGAGGACAACTCTCTAAACCACGTAAACTACTTAATTCTCTTCTTTCCTCTTCTGAAGGGAGGAGTGTTCTTGCACTAATTTTGTAACCATCAGGGAAGAACAACATTCAATGGCATCTTTCATTCTTGCTCTTCCTCAGCCATTTTCAAAATTTAAAATCAAATGCAAATTTAATTTTTAAATTAAAACAAATATATTTCTAACAGCCTTTTTTTTTTTTTTACTGCCAGTAGTCTCCAGAAATCAGCAGTGAGATTTGCACAACTCTTATTTAGATTCCCTGTCCAGCAATGTTTCAAATTTCAACGCACAAAATAGGCAAGGATTACAAACATGCCTTGCATTCATCTTCTCACCACAGAAAAAATGGCATTGAAAGTTCAAGAGTTTTACAATAACCCATAACAGAGTTTTACAATAACCCATAATATTAAAAATATAAATTTGGATAAGGAAAGAAGGGAAACTCACAATCAAGGTTCATCACTGGATATGGAGTCCTCATCAGTGATTTAAGTGATTTATTTTTAGACACTGCCTACAATCCCACCATAGCTCATAGGAATCCTTCAATAATGGACTATTAACTGTGTTGATGTCTGGTTACCCAGTAATAATTGCATGTATCTTTCCACAGGTAGTTTTATAAGTATATCATTTAAATTGTGCCATTATTAGGAAGAAAATATGACTTCATGAATAAGTCTATTTCAGTTTTGGAAGCTGTAAAGGCAGGCAAATAGAAATAACAAATGTCCCAGGTTTTGCCAAAGTAGGTACTCAGTTGGCAATGAGCAGCTGTCTGTGCAGTCCTCTCAGATCCTCAAGATGCTCTGAAATATAGTGCTGTTATGGCAAAGGTCACCAGATGGCACTGTTAAACATTTAAAGATTTAACTGATAAAGATTTATTTTTTTAGACAAGCAAGGTTTTAGTCTTAAAAGAAAACGCTATTGTATTGGTTTTTTTGGGTAAAGAATCTTTGAGGAAGTTCTGACTATTAATTAGGAAGTGTTCTGTCCATCTTGATTTCTCTAACTAAAATCAACAGAGGAGGAGTGATCTCCTGAGATCTCTGATTTAAGTTCTTCAATGAGAGGCAATTACCCATGTGGGCTCTTTTGGACTTCTTTGTTTTGAAGACCAACACATTTAGGGCAAAATATGCCCATTACACAAACAGCATAAAGCTCTGGTTGTGTAGTCCTCTTTTTTTTTTTTTTTTTTTTCATTTGGAAGCAAGCCACAAAATTTTGATACTCGGCACCACTTGTCAAGAAGGGGAAAATCATTATTTACCTTGGAAAGGGAAGGTCTGGAGGGTTCCTCATTCTTTAATAAAGATTTCCTTATTTTTCCCCATATTTAGAAGTCCCCAGATTTTTTTTAGGGAGTTCAGGGAACCGATTGTATTAACAGGAGTACATACTTTGACAGCAAGTTCTTGGCAATGCTTTATACTAATTGGTACTTTATGGTCTCGGAAAAAAACATACTGATAATGTCTCAGTATTACTCTGTTCTCATGGGAAATTCATAATCCACCCAACAATGAAGATATCCTCTTCCCAAAGATCGGTGGAGTTCCATCAATTTGTTAACCTGAAATCTTTATTTTCAAGCACTGGAAGATATATCGATCAGCACTCTTTCACAGGATATATAGATCATATTTGTCTACTTAGATCTAACAGTAGTGGAAGGAATGGAATTGTGTACAAACTTGCCCACAAAATGATAAACAGCATAGTCATGTTTGACATGAATTTTATCACCTGGCGAGATGCTGAAGAGATTTATGAAGACAAGTTCTCTAACTGGACCTGAAATGATACATAAAATCTCACTGGCTAGTCACTCAGGCAGGGAAAGCTCTGAGGAATTTTAGACCATGCTTTTATATTCAGTGAATTTTTTTGTCACATAACACATTAGTATAAATAATATTGTATTTTTAAAACTTCATTCTCAGGAGTATAAAACCATCAGCATGTATAAATTGTTATAACAATATATGCCAGCATAGTTTGGGTGAGTCAGCAAAACTGTATTTAGAATTAACCCAGTGATTAATTTCATTGGCACCAATTGAAAAGAAAGTCAGCAAATACACTGCTTTTACAGCACCATAATAATACAGAGAGGACCTATAACCACAGGTTTTAGATCCTTTGAAATTTCATTTTATTTCCTGGTGAGGCAACAGACTTCCTGATAAATCACTTTTGGGTTTCCTCCTTATCTATAAAATGGAAATAACAATATTTTTGATGTCTATTTAGCTCTCTTTTGAAACTATGGTCTGCCTATAATCTCATTGTAGGCAATGACAATACCCATGAGAACATTTAAATCAGGGTATCACTATTTTCCTGCATTTTGTGGGGAGAAAAAACTGAGTCTTGAATTTCTTCTGACATAAAGCAGAAGCTCTTCTGAAATCTCAAAAAGTAGCATCAAAATATTACCATGACCTTTTGTACTGCCGATGTCTCTAGACTATACAATTAGTATATAAATAACATTACCTTAATACCTTCCGCATTCTGGAACTTGCTGTCTCATTTTATATTAAACACAGATGTGCTTCAGGAAAAAAAGTACATTTCCTTTGTCATAAACTTAAATTTAGTACAACACTTAGTCTACCTACATCTGGGATTCCATCAGGAATTTAAAGAAAAATGGCAAATACAATCAACTAAATGTTACAGTACATTTGACCATGTAATAAAACTCCTGAAATTGGTTCAGAAAGGACAAGAGATAAGTCCAGTTCCTTCATGTAAAGGTGCTCAGAGGCTCTGCTGTCACTCTGAAACATTTATACATTTATTTTCTCAGTCCATCTCTCTTTGCATCACCAAGGACACAAGTTTGTCTATTGGACTGCATTTTACTGGAGAACTCATCTAAGGAAGGCTTGTTTGGTTAAGTTCAGAAGCCAGTCTGACAATTGTAATTCAAATAATCTGATGAAATCAATTGAATTACACTGATTCAAAGTTGCCAAGAGTTAGAATTTCAATTCTTATACAATTCAAGAATCAGAGAGACAGATTTAATTTTTATCCCCTGGAGTCATCCTGTATATAATTTCTTTTAATCAATGCATGGCTAAACAATAAAACCTAAGGAAAGGAAAGAAAGAACACAGAAGGCTATTTTAATCTACTTATTTAAAGGAGATGTCTGTATTATTTTCCTCTGCATCTTTCATCAGTTAAATAACATTAAAATAACTAAAATGCACAGACTTTTGGCTGGGGAATACCTGTCAAAAGTGTAACATCTGTTAAGCTGTGGAAATGAACTATATTTAGTTTATGTACCTGTAAATGGTATTTAGGGGGAAGCAAAAACCAAAAAAACCCCACAACCAGAAAACACCCTACCCAACCATGCAACCCAAAAAATGAGATGCTAAAATCGAAAATTTCTGTGCAGGATTTTTCTGTTGGCTTGTTTTGTTGTGCATTTATTGCACACTAACAGAAATGAAAATAGAATTTAAATGGAGATTTTTATAGGTGTCTCAGCCTTGGTTCCACAACAAAACTATATAAACTTAATCTGCTTTTTAACATTAACAATTGCATTAAATACATATTTGCTGCTTTCCTTATATGAATTTGCCACTACTGCTGGCTCTCATCAGCTTCCAGTGTCAAAAACTGACTGAAATGAACAACATAACAAAGCTGATCAAAATGAACCCCTAAATATATTTGTAGGAAAACAAGGAAGAATGAAATAGTATTGGAATGTATGGGACAAATATGCAAGAAAAAAGTTTAAAATTTTTTCTTACATAAAAAAATTGGAGTGGTGGTAGAAGTGGTGGTTATTAACCAAAGCATCATCACACATGCCTTTACACATACACACACATAAGGCTATTAGCAAAAATAACTTTTACTTCTAAAATGTTGTACCAAGTTGGAAAATGTAACATTTTTCAAGTGGGAAAGTAAAGCACCGTATGTGGCCCCTTCGCCCCAACTCAAGAGAGAATAGTTTAGCAACAACTCCATTGCTTTCTTAGACTGAAGGTTTTTGTGTGACACAACACATCCCCCAGCAGACAAAGCCTTTTCTTCAGGTCTATCTGATCTCCATTTAGTCAAGTCCACTTTGAAGTTCAATGGTTGAAGAGATTATAGAATATCAGAAGTGTGTTATGTGGACTCGGATTTAACTGACAATAAAAATTATGCGTTAAAGCTATCAGGAAAGCAGTCATGTATTTTGGGGCACTGTACATGCCTAAGGTGCTGGGTAGTGCTGTGGAAAAGACTACAGCCTTCAGTTAAAACTAGCTCTACTTATAGGTTGTTGTATGGATTTCCATACACACACACCCCCTACCTGGGTAAACCAAGTCCCTTCTGAACATAACAGGAGTGCACAGACCAAAGGCATGGCGAGGAGAGAGACTACTGCTTGTTTGTGATTTAAGCACACGAATCTGCTTTTTAATCATCTGGAAAACTTAAACCACAATCTATTACAAGGTATTTCTCACTGTAAAGAAACGCATTATTCACCAGGATTTGGCAGGACAGCCAATAAATTTTAAAGCAGAATTGCTGGACAGTTAGCGCCCAGCAGGCATTGCCTGGAAGTGTGAAAATAACACCTGGCATCACAACCAGTTTGAGACTGGAGATCATGGACTGGAAAAACCTCTTCTTTTTGGAAAATAAACCCAGAATACATGCCCTAGTAACAGAACAGTTCTCTCTTCAAGAAGAGGGGTACGCTCCAATGAGTGCTCTTCACAGTTTACTTTATCCTGTGCCCTTGCTCCCACGAGTTTCCCTTAGCATGAGTAGCAGATCCCAATTCTTCCCATGTAGGAGGAAAATCAGTCGCGATACAGTTTTCATTTTCCTTCTAAAGTTCCAGCTTCACAGAAAAAAACTGTTAGAATTTGCAACAGAAAAGACCCTGCAGCTTGTCCTTAAAGAAAGTACATCTGATCTGAGTAAGCGTTGGGGTGGACACAAGAAAAATGGAACGTCATTAAAATAGATTCTAATTTTGTGCAGTATGGAATATTAGAGCAGCGCATTCCCCATTTGTTCTTGCCTTTGTGCTGGAGGGGTCACCCACAAGGTCAACACTCCTGTGCAGGACAGACGGTGCCTACCTGCTGGTTCCACCGCGCCAGAGCCAACCGCACAATTACCTTGGTCATTCAGGGGCAAAGAGGGGTGAGTCAGTGGGAAACACTGAACAGCAAATCCCTTTTTTGGAAGGGAGATTGACAAAAATCAACATCAAGATTCTCAGTTGCTTAACTGCTTTTCCTATGGCACGTAAGTGTCTCTGGGAGAGCGAAATGCTTTTATGGGTTGTCATGTCACCTTAAATTTTGGTGACTCAAGCATCATAAATGACTTCCCTGAAGTACATAAAAAACCAGCAGGAGCTGTAGAAGTAGCTAGTGAATATCTCTGGATATTCAGCACAATTTAGTCTCCACGAAATATAGATTTTTCAGTACAACTTATCCACGGCAATAACATGCTGATATTTACAACAATACATTTGATTAGTTCTGTGCATTGTGTTAATAAAGAAATAATAAAAAAAATCAGGAAATGTGACAGCAGAGTGGATGGTGGCTGCTTTTGATGCCTTGGCTGCTCTCCACTACCTTCATTACTCAGCTCAATGGGGTGCAAGATCAAGAAAGTCTGCTTCCACCTCTAGGCCAGGGCGGCATAACTCTCACGGGGTGCAGTGTTCTTAAGGAAGCGTGTGAACTGTAATCACAAATTACAAACCCCTCTCCCATAGAATATTATTATTCTTCCAGAAGTCAATACCAAGGAGGAGGTGGAGATTACAGAAGAAGGGACGAAAGCACAGACAGCGCAGTAATGAATAGCAATTTCGTTTAAAAATCATGTAAAAACAACCCACTTTCATTTATTGTCTTCTTAAAATGCACAGTTGGACTTCTCTCATATTTATGCGCTTTTGCCGATATCAACTTATTTCCATTGAAACAGCACATACCTTTGTTGTACTGCTTCTAATGTGTAATTTATTTGGGCAAGAATAATCCTGTGCATTAGACTAAGTCGGAAAACAAATAAAACCGACATAATGAAAGTAATTTCTTTCTTATTTGATTTCCATGCAGAAGATTAAAATATGTTTTGGGGAAATATGCATGAGGAGTGAAGAGACACTGCTGTTGGGAAGCTACTGAAGGAGAGGTGCAGCAATCTCAGAGACCCCCACACTGAGCCTCTCCCCCTCCTATGAGTGCCAAGGGCTGCCGGGAGGGGAACAGCAGCTTCCACCCCCCCCAAATCCTACGGCTGGGCACAGCAGCAATGTATCAGCCTCCCAAAAATCAAAAGTACAAGCAGGACGTTAGGATTTCATAACAGTTTCTTATACCCACTTCATACCACAGCTCTTTGGCGTGGGAGGTTAGGCTTTTATTCCTCTATTTTGCTTCAAAGCACCAAGCACTTGTGTTAACACGTAAGAAAAATATTCAGGTCAGCGCTGAACAGCAATAACCTTCCATGCAAAATGATCATAAAGTAATTGCAAGTTATCTAAGAGTCGTCCTCAAACTGAAATGCACCCAGGTCCGGAATGGGAGGCAGGGAATTTGTGTCAGCAGCCCTAGTCCTTTAAAGAGTGATAAATCATGATAAAGCAAAATACAGCATCTAATGAAAGTTAAGTCCATGTAGACCTCGCAGAATGAATACAGACAAGATAACGAAGGCAGCACACCTGGAATTTGGAATAAAATACAGCAGGAGCCAAGTGCTTTCCTAACCGGAGACACGATGGTCTAGTTCTGCTTTTGACACACCCAGCGTACCCGGAGGCAGGAGGAGCAGTGCTGGGCCAGCACTTGGGTATTCCCAAGGCCTTTGGTGCAACTTTTTCTCCTCTGGTTTTACCCAGTGAACTGCATTTTCCCTTGAGCCCATTCTTGTTGAGGAGCACAGCCATTCTGGGGCCCTTTCTACCACCAAGGACATTGATACAAGTTACACGTAGGTTAAAACTGGAACACGCATGATCCTGTTCAAGCCAAATTGCCCTTCGTGCTACACAAAACACTCTGTAGACAGCTTTTAGGAAATAAATTGTGTAAAATGGACTGAATCTGACCCAAGCTTCCACTGAATGAATAGGTAAATGGTTCCTAGGCTCAGTACTTAAGGAATCTGCATTGGCTCATCAACATTCATAACTTCTGCCATAACATGAAGGAGATAAAGCACAAACACACTCTGAAAAGAAGATAAAAGAAGAGCTGTTAAAAGCAAACATTCTTCTTTCATTGTGCTGTTAATTTTCTCTTTAACAGACCCCATTCCCGGTCCACCCAGAGCAAGGCAATAGTCTCAGTGGTGGTGTGTTTTGCAGCTCTCTCAGCAGTAGCACACATAAAACCGTACCTATATAGGACACAGCTGCTTGAAATTTCCAGGCAGGCGCCAGATTTGTTTTCGTTTGGGAGGATATCCCCGCAATTGATGCACAGATGGAGAAGGCAGTTAACTAGCAACAATAATAATCATCCTCCATGACAGGCTTAGAGCTGAATCCAAACCTAAGGTGAGGAGCGGCGGGAGATTTTAAGGCTGGGAGTCCATGCCCTGGTCGTTAGTGGGAACGGCAGCTCAGGCTGTAAGAAAGGCACAAACTCGCTGTTTCAGGTGGGGACGGACTCTCCTGTTTAAGCCTTTAAGCCCAGATCGAGCTATTAGACAGAACCATTTATTAAGATGCCTGCTGCAGCACAGGATACAAAGCAAAGAGGAGCCACCGTTCCAAACAGCTATTAACCTTGGTGAACAGGTGAATCCTGTCATCATAAAGATGTGTTATCTTGGAGGCCATCAGAGCAGGGAAGGACGGTCTCTCTCTCCTAATCTCTCCTGTGATTCCAATTTAAATGATACAAAATCCCTTGGAAGCGAAAGGTTTTGTTCTTTCTATTTTCTACATAGTCACATTATCCCAAAGAAAAGTTTATCACACAGCTCTTAGATCCATTATCTTACTAATTATTGTTATCATATTAGCTATGGCTATAAAGATTGATTAGTTTGGTCTGGGTTTAGATACACATACTAATATACAAAATTAATTTGCAACTGAATATGAAGTCCTCTGAGGCAGGATCTCCAGTGCTGCTGGTTCCTCACTAGTGTAAAATACAAATAGTGGGTGAAAATTATACCAATTCACCACAGAAACCTTGAACTCTGGGGAGGAACAAATTCAAACATTTTGGAGCACACCAAATTCTTGTTTTCCAAATGGTACATCAGCTTTTCCCTATGTGCTGGAAACTGAGGCATAAAAATGTTTCCCTCCCCCTACGAATAGCTACTGCATTATTTTTTTTTTAGTGCATGGAAAACTCTAAAATTAGAGTAGTCTTGTACTTTTTATCCAGAGCACCAAATTAGAAGAGGGAAGGTACTGCAGATATTTTGCAGTTAAATGAAAGCCAATTCATTTTGCTGTAAATACCTACTGAAGCAATAACAGAAATACGAATATAGATATATACATGCAACTTATCTGGCTTATTAGCTTTAAGCCAATTCAAAGTACAGTTTCAGCAGTCCCCAGACTGCAGGTTATGAGATTTTATGATGGACCATCAGACACTTTGGAGATGTCTAGTCCACCACACTCCTGGCCTGCTCGGGTTGCCCTCCAGGCTGGACTGTCTCACTGTGCCTGGTCCTTTGGCAGTGGCCCCGGCTGCAACCACAGCAAAAAAATCAGCTGAACCTCACTAAGATTTATGCTCCGTGCAGTTTCATTGCAAAAATAAAAGTTTGGATTGTTTTTTTATTTTATCTAAATGCTTTCAACCACCTTTACGATGCAATTGCGTGAGCAAAGGACAAACAAGGTCAGAGAATAATGAAATTATAATTCAGTGACAAAATAACAAGCAACAAATGAATGCATTGGCAAATCAAGCCCAACAATAGAACATTAGTCAAACAACAACAAAATGATTAATAGATTTAAGTATTCCTGTCAATGATTAAATTACCTAACTCTTGTACTTATGAATTCATCATTTTCTCTCTGTGAGTAACAAGAGCCATGTGGTAATTGCTGCCTCCTTTAAGTCACCAGTGCAGATTTAATGTGCTCAAAGTAAAGCCATCACTGCTTTAAAGCCATGCAAAATGATTGCAACCTTTTTTGGCACCTATCAATAAAAAATGGGTTTGTGGCGATATTAAAGGATGAAAATCGCTTTCTTTTTACCTACTGACATCTTCCCTTTTAAAGTTAACTTTATGACTAAAAAGAGAACAGCCACCTTTTGTCACTGTTGAAAGATGGATGAATTAAAAGGAGCACACACCACTGCTGCAAATAGGCTACAGATCTTCATCAATATAAATCACAAAACGTTTGACTCTACCAGGGAAACATATTTTGAAATTTTCATTCCATGAAGAGATTACGGGAACTTAAAAGGCAAATAGCCATTGATTCTTATGACACAAACTGTTAAAGGAAGAAGAAAAAGTAAACATTTAAACTATTCCTTTAAAATCTCCTCCTTAACTTAGGATTCTTCTCAAATGCTAAGCACCCTTACCAGTTTTGTGGAGCCTGTGTTATGTTTTCCTCCCTGAACTTTCTCGTAGTTTGCATATCAAAGTTCATAGAAATTCTTATTTTTACATTGAGATACAAGAGGCAACATTTTCCCTGCTCTTGTTAGTAGGGTTTGTCATTAGGAGGGCCTGAAAGGGCCAGAGTTCTGTTCTGAAAATAGCAGTCAGGTTGTTTGTATTTTATACCATGGTACCCAACTGGGTCATTGATCCTGACCCTGGTGTAATAACCAACTGGTTTTCCCTTATATAAATCCTTATTCATGTGAAAATTGTCTCTAGAATGACTAGTTACAATTCTTATAAGGTACTAATTATTACCTTAGTACCCAGGAGTTCAAGCCACAGACCTGATTTCCTCTATCAAGTCAGAATTTCCTGTGACAGAAAACCCCCAAGTCCTTGATAAAGTGGCTCCGCAGGGAAATGGGAAGGGAACTAATGACTGACAGCAAACACCATGGCTGGTATAAGAGGCAATTACCTCATGTGCCAAAGACTTCATACAGACTAATTAGACCTTTTTGTGTCCTTCCAGAACATCACTGTGTCTCTTGACTTTCTTAAATTTATCAAGTACCCACAGTTATTAACACAAACTTTATTTTTCAAAACCTTTCTGACAAGAAATAAGAATGAATATTAGGAATTCCAATTACCCTCAAAACAGAAGTGTTTTAGACCATGCATCTCTTTTTTCGCTGAAAACACCCCTCTTTGGATGACTCTCTGAGGAGACTAGAGGCATTTTAGCACTATACTCTAAAAGTAAATTACACTGCAGCTGGGGACACACAATGCTTTAAAAATAGCATATATGGATTGAGGTAAAAAGAATTAGTAAGCTTCTTTTACAATGGCACAGCTATTTATTCCAGGTAACATTAGATGTGCTTTCAAAGGTTCCTACCAGTCATACTCATATATCAACATCAGTGGTTAAACGCTCTGTCCAGAGCAAAGGGAGGGAGGACACTGCAGGAAGAATAACGATGCACCGACATGAAGATTCCCACGCGAACTCTGTGACTGCAGGTACCACAGGGCTCTCCTCCTCCCTTGGGCATCATCCTGCCTGAATCCACAGGTCTCTCGCATCCCAGCACCGCCTCCACTCCCTCCCCAGCCAGAATGGACTTGATCAACTGTTATGTTTTCCCACATTCATTAACTAACTGCTTTGCAAGCAGCACAGAAGAGTTCCCACGATAATATCGCAGAGACAAGGCATCGTTGATCCAAATGCAGGGAATCTTCAAATTCTTAAAATACTTCATGTTTCGTGAGATCTTACCTTTCAGTGATTATTTTAAATCTTTATCACAATGAATAAAATCTATGTTTTCCAAAATTCTAGATTCTAATTATACAATATATTGTCTGACCTTTCTCTGAAGTAAACATCTCTATATAGAGCATGGATTTATTTGGAGGTTTCTGCAACCCTCTTAAAATACATCTCTGTGGGAAAAAAAAAACAACCCAAAGCCTATATTCTTCATATTCAAAATGACAAAGTTTCTGCGATGTTTTCCTAAAAAGCTAATATAAAATTGTTTTAAAAATTCACCTTTGACTTTTTAATTTACAAATATTTTAGTCTTCCGTGTACAGCAAAATTTAAACCCATTAGATTAGTTTTCATTAAAAACTCCCCAAGTTGTTGGCTAATGCTAATGTCTATTAAGAAAGAACAAAATAAAACAATAAAACATCACAAATAAAAAAAAAAATCTGCATTGGCTATGCTCAAGAAAACCACTTATTGTGCCAAAACTACCTGTGCAACAGTCTTGCTCACTGATAGATCATCTGAGAAAAATCTAGGTAAAAACTAAGTACTCAGGCTGTGCCTCAGGCCAACAGCTGAATCCCAGCATCTACTTGCACTAAGTCCATAAATGATCAGGTCTTTAGAGAAAACGTATAGTATAACTGCAGTAGAACCTTTAAAATCCTAATTATCAGCTCACTACTAATGCTAAAGTTTGTTCTGATTATATTTTCTTCCCAAATACTGGAAGTTTTAGTTATGGTCACACTTTCAGGTACAACAGGACTTCTCAGAGTGACAGACAATGATTAGTAGCCTTTTTAAAATTAAAACTATGGTATCTACAGCACAGGTCAGTTTAGAAGACAGCCGCTGTTACAGCTAAAGCATGAAATACATTCTTGATGTATGTTTAGCACCACAATCAACGTTTCCAAGCTCCTTGCCAGCAGAACTCACAGGGCTGAACATCAGCCTTGTCAGCTCCTTGGAAATCTCTGATGTATTTTACATACCCCAGATAGACTTCTCCTCTACATTAAGAGCCCTTTCACGCAGGGAGGTGAGCCCTTGAGCAGAAATTCAGCATAGAACACGTATTTCAGCTAAAGAAGATCGCAGCACAGTAACTTCTTTGGACATAATCACCATGGGATGGATGAGTAGAGTCCACCTCTCCACTAGGAAAACACCACTGCCCAGGCTGAGAGCTGGTGAGGGAAAGTTAGAAGGTCTGTGGTTGCCCACTCACCCTTTCCCGTGGTCAGGAGTAAGGTATGACTATGAGAAAACACCAGCTGGGCAAGAACGAGCACAGTTAAAAGCTGCTCTTGTTCTCTTGTTTAGGTTTCTCGCTTGCAGGAATCACCCAGACAGCCCCAAAAATGTGTCCCATGGGAGGCAGTGATGACAATCCAAAAGCAGTAAAACTTGTAGCAATAAATAAGAAATGACCAAAAAACCCCCACAAAACCACAAAACCAAAAAAAACCCTCAAATGCCAACAAAAAACCAACAACCCCCCCCAGTAATTTCTATTTGAACTAAATAGTTTCAGATTTTACTGAGTCTGTGACTTGCTCATCCAGACCTCATAATCAAATTGAAGCACCATATAAATTCTGGAAGATGCTAAGATTTACTAAACTGTTACAGCTTTCCCATGCTTCTACCAACAAAAATTCCAGCAACATGAGACAATAATAAATCTCACCAAGAACTACTTGCTAATAACAACTCTTTTTGAAGGCAGATAACTTATTTTGGAAGTCTAGATCTCCTAATCACACTCTTTGTCAAGTCCCTAAATGCACAGCTGTGCCTTCATTAGGGGAAAAAGAAAGATATGAGAAGCACTTTCTCAGCTGAAGTCAGAAGCGAAGGCCTGCAGATGTATCCCTTAACGAGAACTGTATTTCATTCACATCACTTTTTACTTGGAAGATGACTGCAACTCGTGCGAACGCAAGCCAACAGCAATTTCTACTTCATTTACAGTCCATATATTGAAAAGAGCTTCCTGGATCCTTTGGTGAACACTTATAGAGGCTTTATTAAGATCAACAGAGTGACTTTCTTTATGCAAGCACTAGCAGACTAAAGGCTTTGAAAGCACTAAGGTTCCTTTTATAACTATGTTGGGGTGGACACGGACGTCAACAGAGCTGAGGTCCAAACCAGCCCAGTTGCTGGGCAGCTCTATGTGAATTTACATTAGACCCAGCTTCTCATTCCTGCTGCACGCTGGGAATTTCCATATGATTTATGTATATCCTTAGGTATGTATCATATGTATTACGAATATTCTTAGGGATGCAGGAGGGGTTCTTTCTGACTGTGTAATGAGTCTTAGAAAAACTGAGGCATTTTGCAAATGGCTCCTCCCAGCTCTAGATCACTTTGGCATCAGGAGGGAAAAATTTCCTGGACTGGCAGAACAATTTCTTATTAAATGTAATGTATGGACTTTTTAAGGAATGTAAATCACAAGACTGTAAAGTACTGCATGTTACAAGAAATGTTTGTTAGCTCTTACATCCCGCAAATTGAATAGTTTTAGCACTGGAATGATTCATGCCTTTACAGTAGTTTCAAGACAATATTGAGAAACCTGGCACATATCAGTGGACTTCAAAACAGAAAGTTTTCAAACAGCAGAAAGCCTGATTTTCTGTGGGGATCATGTAAGGGCATGTTTTTGTCTTTCATCTAGTTTTCTCCTTTGTAAAGCCAAATAGGACACATATGTAGAAACCAGTAACCTTTGCAGTGAGAGAGGAAGCATCCATGATCCCCATTTTGCTTCATCTGAACAGTAACCACTACGTGTCACTAAAAGGGATGTTTCTATTTAAAGAATTTTTCCATTAAGCTCAAGAGGGGGAAATTACAGTTTGGAGATCACTGTGTTTTATCCTTTCCTCTAATACCAGACATTATGACCATGAGATTTGGGTTGGGTTTGTGCTTTCTTCTCTTCTCTAAAAATCAAAGCATCCAGCTCCCACGTTAAGGGCAGGAAACAAGCCCAGGTTTCCCTGAAGGGCTAATACAGCACTTTACATTTTTAAGAGTCATAGGACATTCAAATGTACCAGAAAGCAGATGTATGGGCCTCACGCTGCATCCACTTCAATTTGAGAGTAGTTCTCTGATTATTTTTTCATATAAATGATGAGTGTCAGTTCAAGGCAGAAAGCAGAACAGTTGCACTTCACAACAGTATTTTTAATTATAATGTACCTTAAAGGCGAGCACACAGGATGTCTAAACAGTTTGGGGTTTATGTATCTGTGCACATTTTATGTAGCAATTTGCAGAACAGAACTTATTCCCATCCTGTTTTATCTTTTTGATGCCAGTGCGTGCCATTAGCTTGAGAATTTAAAACTATATTCACGGCTTTCCTGTAGAAACCTAAAAATTACCTGAACATAAATGTTTCATGCCATTCTTCTATCAATTCATTGTGTTTCAATGAGGTAAAAAAACTCAAATTTGTGAAAAATAAGTGTTTTTCTACTTCAGAATTGTGAACTATTCTTTTTTCAACCTGTAAGTTTATGTCACTTTCTACAACAAAGCTTTAATCCCAGATGGAACTGTTCTACCATAAATATTTTAAAACAGAACATAAAATGTGACTTCACATTGTTTTCATTTTTGTTCAGGAAGTTAGTTTAGTGAGTAAATCAAGATCTGAATGCTCATTAAATGAAGATGTTTGTTCTCGATAAATAAATTATAAGAGTCAATAACAAAGAGTGCAGCTAAACAAATGATTATGAAAATGATGACACAACCCGTGCAAGGCACAAGCTTTGGGACAGCTATTGAATTAATCTTAGCATAGCACTGAGGAAGCACACCGTGCTGGCACCTTATTATGATGTTTAAAATTAATAAATCACGGAGTCACGGAATTGTCAGAATTGGAAGGCACCTCTAGAGATCATCTAGTCCAACTCCCCTGCCAAAGCTGGGTTGCCCAGAGCACATCACTCAGGACGGCATCCAGACGGGTCTTGAAGATCTCAAGAGAAGGGGACTCCACGAGCTCCCTGGGCAGCCTGTTCCAGGGCTCTGGCACCCTCACCGTGAAGAAGTTTTTCTTTGCATTTGAGTGGAACTTCCCACGTTCCAGCTTGTGCCCGTTGCCCCTTGTCCTATCGCTGGAAACCACTGAAAAGAGTCCGGCTCCATCATCCTTCAACCCACCCTTTAGGAACTTGTAAACATAGATGAGGTCTTTCCTCAGCCCTCTCTTCTCCAGGCTAAATAGCCCCAGCTCTTTGAGTCTTCCCTTGTAAGTGAGGTGCTCCAATCCCTTAATCATCTTAGTTGCCCTACGTTGGACCCTCTCCAGTAGTTCCCTCTCTCTCTTGAACTGGGGATGCAGTACTCCAGTTGTGGCCTCACCAGTGCAGAGCAGAGGGGGAGAATGACCTCCCTCGACCTACTGGCCACACTCTTCCCTACACAGCCCAGGATTCCATTGGCCCTATTGGCAACAAGGGCACCTTGCTGGCTCCTGGAAAGTTTGCTATCCACTAGGAGCCCCAGATCCTTCTCCTCAGTGGTGCTTGGATTGAGATTGTTCCTTGAAGTTGCAGAGACTTACCCTAAAGGCAGGGAAAAAAAACCAACCCTGCAAGGAAAAGTTTCTGAATAGGCAGACTGGGTTCCAGATTCCCAGGAAAAGGGGCCAGAGCAACCAACAGCTCCTGCCCTTCAGCAGAGGGGATGTTCTCCCTTATAAATCCCCTTGGAAAAAAGCACATGGGTCACAGCTCCAATGTCCCTATTCCAGTCCCCGTCACCTTTACAGTTGTGATACAAGTGTACGGGAGTGATACAAAGAGCTGCCTTTCCCACGTGTAGCTGGATTCACCTCTGCTAAAATTCTAGGTGATGCACATCATTAAAAGAGGGAAAAAGTCAATTAAACAAGCGGCAGGTCCTACATCTGACGGATAATTTTGAAAGAGGCTATCAAATATGCAAGACCATTAGAAAATAAAAAGTACCTTAGACAGCAACAAATTGTGCTGAATTGCCTGCTGGTAATTAAAACGTGCATTTGTTTAAAAGACCACATATAGGTCTTAATGAGTGAGGATTTTGACCTTCTGTAGCAGGGTGAAGAGATGTGTTTGGGTCTTAAATTACTATAAATGAGTCTTTTGTTTTGAAACAGAGAAATTTTCTCTCTGGCTGTTCTGGCTCTGGGAACGTGACATCAGCTCTTCTGGAACCTCCACAGAAGTATGGAAACCAAACTGCATCATGAAGGGGTCAGAAAAGTGCCTCTGTGCATCGGATAAACCTATTTTTGGAATCATAATCTGGTCTGCTGCTAATTCCTCCTCTTTTTTAATCTTTGTGGTCATCACTTCAAGAAATGGAAAGGCCGACAATGGTCCATTACTCCATTAATCCATCCCACATATAAGGTATCCTATCTTCCAAACAGCATTTTTAATACTTTGCTACATGTGCATGGATTTTAAGAATGACTGGATGGACAAAAATTATTTTAGAGGATGCTAAATATAGTCTCAGAAAGTTTGATTTCGTAGAATATGTTTTACCACCTGATATCCCACAGCTAAAAAGAGATGCTCAGAGAGCAGCCAATACAACTATAGCAGCCAGAAAACATTAAGTGTTTTGCACAGAGTGGATCATGGTCACATCCTGAACTTCAAATAGGGCTCATCCTTCTCCAGATGTAGCATTTTCCTAGTGTCTTTAAAAAAAAAAGAAAACCAAAACAAAACACCAAATCCTTTTGCACATGAAAAATTTGCATCCATTGCACATGTAAATGCTTAAACAGCACCTGAATACAAGTGATTAACAAAAAATTAATCACATTTTTTGGTTTGGATAGGCTGGGTCTGGAAACCTAAAATCATAGGAATGTTGCCATTAATGCCAGTAGGAGTCAAGTCTCATCCTAACTAATTATTTTTTTTTAATTATTATTCTTGCACACACTACTTATTTTAAAAGTTTTTTTAAAAGTGTCTTCACACTTAAGAAGTTGTTAATGAACTTGTTATCTTGAGAGGACATAATCTGCACAGAGAACAGTAAATTAGGTCTGTTTTTCCTTGGCATAATGTGTGGGATTTAAAAGACAACATTAGCAGAAATTATTAATCTGTGTGTATTCTACTACATGCCACCACCATGTATGTGGTTCACATGTGTTAAAATTCTAATACATTTTTTTAGCAAAGAGTACTAAAGCCTGTGTCAGTATCATTGCACATCATCTGAAAATTTTCTGAACTACACAGTTTCAGGTGAAAAAAGAAATGATGGTGAGCCGTAAAGATTGATACTATTGCATGCACAGCACTGATGCTTTCAATACACTTGCTTTCCCAACAGAGAAAATATTCTTAGTCCAGGGAGTCTCCTGGCAAACTCTTTTTTTCTTATTCGAGTCAAGCACAGTGGGAACACGTTCCTACTCTTTGACGCATGTATTTCCAGAGAGCACTGACTTAAAATAGGTCTGCTTTACTAGCCCTCATATAAAGGATTATACTCAACCTTGTTACTGACTGGTCTCCGTATTTTCCCACTTTTTGTTCTTACTTGATTGCTTCCAGTGATTCTTTTTACTTGCCTTTTACTGTCTGTACTTTCCCATGGCACCACTTCTTTTTCTTTCTTTCTCGTGCAATTTTCAACTCTTTCCATTTCATCTCACCGTATTTTAATCTGTACATTTTACAGATAACTCAAATTATAGGCGTTACTCCTGTGAGTTAAAGACTAAGTTACACTTTCTTGACACAGATTTTTCGTGGAGAAAAGATGATTGAAACCTTCCAGAGAGGATATAATGAATTCTGAAAATCAGTTTTTCTATGCTCTGTGCATCTTCTTGCTTCTGAGTAGAAGACCAAGAATTATTTCTCAAAGTGTCAAAGCAAACTTCTTCACATCACTGACTGCTATCAATCTCACTTAAAATCGCTGGTGACATCTTGACTTGTTTATCATAGTCTAAGAAATGATGGAAACTTTTAATTTTTTAACTACATTACACAATTTGAAAATGATTTAGGCTTTTTGATTTTACAGTTTCACGAGCTTAAAATTGCAAAGTGCAAGAAGTGGGATGTGGTAAGAAGTTAAGGTCCTTGTCAAGAATTAAAAATTATGAGTTCTCTACTTTTCAGCTATAAATTGGACTGTGTGACAAGGCAGGATACGGTGTATGTCATATATACGTAGGCAGGAAGGTGGATTTTTTGTTAGAAGCATATGTATTCCAGGCAGGACCACCCTAATCCCAGAATTCCGTTAACAATACACAACTAATTGCTGAGATGAGAACAAGTGAGGGACCAGAATTGACTCTTTGCCAGGAGAGTTCAAATGAACACTCCTGGAGCTTCAAGTATTTGCTATAATAAATGTTTAACTGTTTATTCCAAAGAGAAGAGCACCACGAGGAGCTGAAGCACCCCCCACGCAGAACATCTTGTTGTTTGCTGGTTTGTTTATTCACCTTGGGAAGATAAGGAGTTGGGAAGTCAAATCCCTTCAGGCAGGGAGTGTAAGAACTCGAAACCAAGTCTCATAATTTACCTTGGCTGAGGACTCCCAGGGCAGAAAACTGACAACTGCATTTCTGACAAATTATGTGATGCTGGCCCCGGAATTTGCTCTTTTCTTTCTTCTTTTCCGTCTTCAGTTTGATACCGTTCTGTAAATTTAGGTCGACTTTATGAATAACTTTAGAAGGAACAAGCCACGTTTTTCAGCACGCGTGCCTTTCACTTAATTTTCTTCCTCACTTCAAACACCAGGTTGCCCAATTATTTTAAAACTCTGTTGATACGAGTAATAGGCAAATAATGTCACTGGAATAAGAGGCCACAGAAATTTAATAATAACACGTTCTATTGGCAGACAGATGCCTCAGATGCATTTTTCCTCATCAGATGTAATTTTACTATTAGTTAATAGAAAAAGTATTAACTGAATTCTTACACTATTTTTAGTGTAAATTTAAAAGTTCCTGTATATCCTGGAAAAGAAAAAATGCTCAAAAGGAAACTGAAAATAGCATTACTCCTTCTAAATAAGATTGTAGTATGTCTGAGCTATCCCTCGCACCCCTAAAATCAGAGACAACAGCTGAAGATAAACCTTGTGCTATTGATTCTCCCTCCACCTCAAGGTTATTCGTGTTTTGTAAGCATTTGGTATCAGGCCCTAGTTTCTCCTCACTGAAAAGCTGTCTCCAACACCTATATATCGAAAATGCAGTTAAGATATACTCTGATGTGAACTAATTGGAGCCAAGCAGCAGCTCCGATTCCTGCTGGAACACCTGGAACTCCTGATATAGAGATTATACCCAGGGTATATATCTTTATAAATGTACTTTGAAATTTATTTGTACAGAAAACATCTTACATTTCTTACATAAGACAATTCCTTAAAGAGTTTTATTAGCTGTAACAGGGAAAAATAATCAGGTAGCTTCACACACTACTCAACAGAAAGAAAATAAAAATCGTTGAACAAAACTGAAAAGGAGATGCTCATAGTAAGAGTTCAAATGTTTGTTTTCTTTTCTCAATAGAGGGCAGCCTCAAAACAGTAACAGCAGGCAACAACAGCAGCAGGCAACAATAAATACCATTTAACCTAAATCCCTGGAAAGTAGAACAAAGCTTTCTCAGATCATTCCATCACGCCCCCTATAACACCGACTGTAGCTGTTTTCAGCAGGTTTGTGTAGCCCTTAACACAAGCCAGTTAACGACCACCACGACTAACCAGCCTTCTTAACTACCATAATCTTGTTTAAAATATCACATATTAGCATGTTTCCTACACTTTGTGCATTTGACTAGGCAACAGAATCATAAGAAAACCGAAATATTTGAGTTAAAATCTTTACTCTCCTCTCTCATAAAGAAGATTAAAAAGAACTCCACGGTGCATATAAGGTATCCTATCTTCCAAACAGCATTTTTAATACTTTGCTACATGTGAATGGATTTTAAGAATGACTGGATGGTTTTCCATGATTTGAAGAAAGTATACATATTTAACGTGTGTTTAATAGGAAAAATAAACAGTATTTGTATTCAGGGAGGCCATAACTGACCAACACTTGATTTTTGCCAGTAAGGAACAGTATCCAACATTTTCTTTCAGGTAAACCTATACTGCAACTTGAAATGGAAATAATGATTGGGAGAAGACAAGACGTACATCACTCCTTCAGTGGACAAGATCACAAAGCTCCATACAAACTATGTACTATATAATGATCCGTTATCATATATTATTATCAAATATGGTCAAACATTTAAATTCTACACTTAATTTGCCACACTGACAATGCTGATAGCTTAACAATGGTGTTCATTTGTATGTTCTGGCCTCTATTAGTGACAGCCCATAAAAGGTGGGATGAAATCACGTCACTCAAATGTCTATCCCCTGTCAGACACCTTTCATTTGCTTTGCTGCAACGGGGTTTTGTGATAGAAAGTTATTAAATCACGGAGCCCATGACTTCTTTGTCTTGACAGCAGAATAGACTAAATGACCTTGACTAATTTCAATGAGCCACATCATGTTCTATTAAGGCAAAAAGATGGGAAAGAGAGTAATATACAAGCAATTGGATATTTGGATGGTAAAATAAGGAGGAGATAGAATAAAATCAAAAAAAGCAAAATAAGCCTTTCCCCAGAAAAATGTAGTTACTTACTAGCAGCTCTGTTCCAAAGCAAAAATACCTACAATCATCTTATTTTAGTGCCTACACTTTTTTCTCTTTTCTCTCTTATAACCACAAGTAAAAAGCCTGATGCAGAAGCAGAGCGCTTGCAGAGGGAATCATTTCAAATGTTACCTGATGGTTTCAGCAGCCCCACTGGTACCCCAGGAGCACTGTGAGATTTCCCGGCGATCCCAGGATTCAGTAACCTGATGTGACACTTTGCACATCAGTGTCTTAAAGGATGATTGATTTAAAGCTTAGTCAGAATAAACCAAATGAGTTTATAGGGATTTCTTTTGCAGGTGTGCACTACTTCCAGAAACAGTCTCATGAGAAAATGCTGAGAACACTTTTAATTTGAGACTAATTTCAGTTTTGTTACCTTGTTACATGACTTCATGAGAATGAAAAAAAAAAATAATAAAAGATAGAAATAAAAAAAAAAAAAGACTAGGATCTAAATGCTAAATGTAGCTCCATAACTTCCAGCTTTATAATTTTGCCTGGTTCTTGAAAGGCCTGAAATTTCCATAAAATTCTGAAATTTGTATTTTCCCCTCTGGTAAACACTACTTAAAATTTCCCAGTGTTCCAGCTGTAGAAGTGCCAGAACAAAAACATGCTTTGGTAATAGCAGCATTTATCTTCGCCTTACGATAACAATTCATTCAAAAAGCCTAAACAGAAAAATAATACTCTGATTATAGGCTGCCACAAATATAACAATTATTGGGCCAAATCTTCTGTATGCATGGGGTTTTTTTAATACTAAATGATCCAGAGTTTGACTTTGCATATTTCTTTGACTAGATTATGGTTCAGATCCAAATAATCTGAAGACCTGGAAGGATTCTGTTATGTTCAGTCAAAATCCCAGTTTTAATTAAAAAAGAAAGTATCTCAAGTAACCTCTGTGATCTCTCCTAGATTTTCTTAATCTACTAAAAGATGTTGGGTTACATCTAGTTAATATATCAAACAAAAATTTGAAGTTTTTTTCATAAGATGTTTAGTCTTCTGAAGGGAATGCAGATTCTCCTGTATGACCAGGCTCATCTTGTCGACGGTGCTAGGTACGCAGAGAGGTAGACAACCAGGTAATCACCTTATGTATAACAACTCTCCAAATAGCAAGAGGCTTTCATGGATGCTGCAGACTTGCCATTATGATTAATTTCAATATGAGGTGGTATAAGCAATCTGAATAATCACTATTTCACATAGGAAAAGATACAGGCACATTTTTCATGCAACTCCATCTTCAGTGGGGAGCTGCTGGGAATCAGAGTCGGGAAGAACAACGTCCTGAGCTCCACCAAGCCCTGGTCCAGTGACTCCTGCATGTCACAGAGCCACGATACCAGCCGATACTACTGGTAGGTAATCAGTAGGAGCAACTAGAATGAGAGACAGCATCCTCAAGAAGCTGCTCAACTCTTTGCACTTCAGGGTGTTACTGTAAGTAGACTTCCAGGGAATCTCTACAGCATCCCCTTCCCAAAGCCCTGCCTTGTCTATCCTCAAACCAAAGAAATACAGAGCACAATCCATCTCAAGGCTGCGACAGAAGTCTATCTCATGAGATCCCAATATACTTTATGGTGAACGGGTCCATTGGAGAAGTGTACATACAGACTATTCATGCTGTTACAATTCCATCTTGTCAAGTAGGATGGTTAAACTTGCTCCAGTATCCCCACTGCATAATATAACACAGTCCACAGACACGCTATTGCTATTGCACTATAATGCAAAATATACTTCAACTTTAAAGTCATAGCATCAGGGTGCAATTAGTGCCTTCACTGGGCTCTTATCTGGGCCTCTTAATTCCACATCAGTTTTGCTTCTCAGTAATTCTTCCAAAAATGTTCCATTTTATGATAAATTGGCATAAGCCAAATGTATGCAGAGTATTTGCATTTTGTTTTCAGTATTCTTTTAGTATTTTCTGACTGGGATATCCAGAACTTTAGCATAACTCTTCCTGGAGCTATTCATAATAACTTATCCTTTAAGTTTGTTAAGTGAAAAAACACATTTCTATACTGTGTAAAAGTTCTAATGTTCTATAGCTCTAATTAAGAGACAGACCGAAAATCGAGTTTCTGGTATCACCTTCAATATTTTTTCCCATATATATAAATACATACCTGTAAGTACTGATTTATAAAACTGCACAGATCACCTCTGCAGCCCTACAAAAAACCCTTTCTAAGATTCACAGTGATTGTAATTCTCTCAAAATTATCTTAAGGATATATCTAATCCTTTACCTGCTCAAGGCCAGGTTACTCAGTCTAATCCATAACGGATATTTGTCTAAGCTATTCCTAAAGCCTTGGGAACAAAATGAGGTATTTTAACCTTCAAAAGACCACAGAATCAGAGGCTGGGACAAGCTGTAGCCATATGACACCTACTTTAACTGACCACAGCCAGACCCAGTCCCGTATCAAAGATGCCCCCAGTGACCCCATACGGGACTGGGATGAGCCACGGGAAGGAAAGACCTAGAGCCAAATAGTTCAGCTTGTAATAATTCAGTGAGTCTCCTTTGGCAGAAGACTTTTCAGCTCACTGCATGGCTGAGCTTTAAAAGTGGCTGAAAACACAACTGAGATAAAGACCTGGCTCTCAAAAGAAACCTGAAGAACTGTGTTAAAGAAAGAAACTTAATTCTCAAGAGTGGTTCCAGATCAGTCCTCCACCAGAACCACTCAAGCTTGGGTTTAGTTTTGGCATTGGTAAATATTAGTTAAGGCTTAGCAAGCCTCCAAATAGGTGATGGGCACCAGCTCCCTGTTTAGCCTGCCTGGATGGGGGTGAAATTATCTGGTGAATCTCAGAAAGCTGAACAGCCCCAGCCACAGCTCACGCTTTAGAGGAGGGTTTAGTATATACTTTGATCCCTTGCTTATGCAGCCTCTCTAAAGCATTCTTTAATTAGTCAAAAAATAGCAAAGAATCCAAAATGCCCAAACACGGATGTCTTCTCACTATTATATGCTGTGAGTTTCAGTTTCAGTGAACTACGCACCCCCTTCTCCTCTGAAGGACATTGAAACACATAATGTGAAACAACCCTACATAATAAAACACTTTTTATTTCATATTGCCACAACCCCTCCTGAATTTATGCATTACATTCACCAGCAAAAATGCATATGTGCCTGAAATAAAAGATGATGAGACAGGAATGTCATTGTATTTACTACTATTTCCTTGAAATTTCACATACATTACCATTCCACACTGCAGATATGATCATATTTTTACTTGCCCAGGAATAGGTGCGGGCCTGAATATATCTCTCGGAGATCATGATATAATGAATTAATGTAAGAATGTTAAATTTAGAGAAAGAAATTAGAATAGTTCCAGGTACTGAATGCTCATACTCCGTTAGTTCTTAACCATTATTAGAAGCTTTCTCCCCTGTGGAGCTGTGCCCTGTTCACCGAAACGTTCTTTGCCGTGGTCACACACCCCAGGCTTCCTATCACAACTTATTTTCCTGGTGCACAGACCGTGATTTATTTACACAGCGCTATCAGCAGTGCCAGCAACAGATTATTTTAACATAGGCAGCTCGCTGACCAACTGAGTCGTTTGCAATTAAATCTTCAGAAATGCTATTCTGTTCTTCAATCAAACATTTCATATGAAGAACGTTAATTAAATTATCAGGATGCCTTTTTTTTGTTAATAATATCAAGAAAAAGCTAACTATTCAACTGAGATTCTGAAGCAACTCTACAGCTTTTGGCCACACAGATGAGCTAAAGAAATGCCTTGCATATTCAGGACTTAGAAGAACGTACAACAGAATGACGCAACGGTTCCCCACGCGTTGTTCTGATATATGCATTTATATAGAGAGAAAATAACTACAACTATACTGCATCCAGCCCCAATACCCAATACATAGGAATGCAGCATAATGACACGTTATTGGCAGTTGTTAGCATCAAACCACATGATCATAATGTAAAATTATTGTTTTCTATATTCTTTGGCTTTGTTGATCGAAATGTGTCCATTAATAACATCAAGAACTGCCTCTAATAAGCATTTTAAAATACATAATTGCTACAAAAATCAATATTAATGATTGTTAACCATTTACTACATGAGATACGGGGATATAATATAAAGGAACTTCATTATCTATGTGTTCTGGGTGGTTTAGAGCAGATGTTTGTTTAGTATATTTTACTAAATTCTATGGTAATTTATTAGAGCAGACATTAGTTTTACCATTGGGAAGTTTTCATATTTGTATATGATAATAAAGAAAGGAGTGGGAATCAATATGAACCTTACAAGGTATATTTGAGCATAAATCAGAAGAGTATGAATAAAGATTAGATATTTTATGTGCTGTCACATTCCAAAGCTTAGGCTACATATACATAGCGCTACATATGAAAAACAAACATATTTAATTTAGACTAACATAGGGTTTTATATTAGTTTGGTTTTTTTTTTTTTCTGATTCCATTAATCTCACAGTTTAAAGAGTTAAAATACAACAAAAATATAAGATAGTAATAATACAATAATTATTCAGCACTGGAAGTTTTTAATCCTGTGTCATTTAATCCAGAGTAATTTATACAAATATATGAATTATTGGGGAATATGCATCTGAAGAGTTTTCTGAAAAACACTCACCTGCAACTTCAGAAAGCTTCAGGATGGGCCAAATAATACTTTGCCCAGTTTAGCATTTGGGGTTTTTTGGGTGCTGGGACCAGTGCTCAAATCAATATGCTGACACAAATTTTGATTTTGCATAATGCTTATTGAACAAGGACTGTACAAAAGTAGAGTCTTCAAGAAAAGAAATTATCCCTATCACTGTGAATAAGAATTGTCATTTTTTTTTATGACAGCCTGTATCCTCATCCGGTAATATAAAAATAACTACTGGTAGTATTGTGAAGTCAGCAGTATTACACTGATTAATTCCAGCTGGCATTTTTTGCGTTCTTTTTTGGGGGGTTTTGTGCTTTTATTTCCATATGACTTATTTTTGGTGAGGGCTTAGATTTTACTGTGACAGTTCTGGAAATCTGTCCTCATGAACTTTTAAATTCTAATTTAACTTTCTGAACTATACCATTAATTGTATCTTTTACCATATATTGTCACATTGGATTGTAGCAGAAGCCCCAGGACCTGTCCCTGTGTTTCTGGTTTTGAACATGAGATCGGTTGAGAATCATCAACAATCTGAGCAATAAAGTCTATTGATTGAGAATAGCTGACATGTTAATGACTCATGGTATCCAAGATTTAGGCTTAATATGGCAACCTTATAACTAACTATCCCCAAGACAGACCTTAATAAGTCTTCTGAGTAGTAGAGCTGAGATATTAAAAAAGTTGACCTCCACCAATTTCTAATTAAGATTTCTCCTTGACAAAATTTGGTAACTAACCTCTTAAACAGCAGATTGTAAGAATAAAATCTCCTCAAAAGCAAGTCCTCAATGCAGAATAATGCTCAAAGCAAATCTGATGTATTTTTTAGTGTTTTTCATTGGCTTTTTTGTTTCAACAAAAGTTATAAGGAAAAAAACCATTCTGGCAAATAGTGTGCTACCCAATCTTTGCTCCCCAAGAAAGGGCTTCCTCATCCTTCTTTTGGTATAACCATGTCCATTGCATAAGGTCAGGAACTGTTAAAGACAAAGTCTGAAAACCTGTATGGACTTGCATTTGCTTCAAACGAGATATTTCAAAAATGAACTTGAAACATACATTAAAACATATCTCTATCAATCCATTTTTGTTTTATATGCATTCCCAGGAATAAGAAAATTCTGGTTTTCTTTGAAGTCAAAAAAACCCCAACCCAATATAGCAGAAGAAATGTACTTACCCCGGCAATGGACTCCTTCATCATACGCATCAGGACAGTCATAGACACCGTTGCAGAGCTGGGACAAGTGAATGCACTTGTTTGTACCGATGCAGTTAACATAATTCGGGGGGCACTTGAAATCTGCTTCCTCGGGACCTACAAAATACAGAGAAAATTTCTTATACATATATTTATATCTACAACAAGGCAAACAAGTCCTACGTTGCATTTCCATTTTAAAGCTAATGGCAACACTCCATGTATTAGTCTATTTTGCAGACTTTTAGTGCGTTATCATTGCTGTATTCAGGAGAATTAAAACCATCAAGAAATGATTAGTGCAATTAAAAGGAAATCAATTGGTCAGAGAGTCCCAAAAATACAGGTGTTTGCAAACATTAAAAAGTATAATAAAATTTTCAATTGCTTTATGAATATCATATCACGAGTCATATCAAGAATAATAGGTACCAGTATTTACACACATTGTTGTGCTATATAGATAATTTTAGATATTTATGAAATTACATATAAATGTTACATATTTATAGCTGCATTAGATCAGAGAAACTGTTCCTGCAGCCCAGGAATCTGCCTCTGAAACTGCGCAGCACAGCACGGGAGGGAGAGGATAAGGATGCTGTGACTGCTCCCTTTGGGATACCATTCCAGCTCCAATCACTGTGTCGCCTTATCTCTGAAGTGTAAAGTACAGGGATTTTTGCTGAAGTTCAGGGATTTTTTGAGGATCTCTTTTGTTTATCTCTTAGGGAGAGTTTTGACTGATAAAAAAACCCAAAAAAACCCAAAAACATCAACCCAAACATAATTTCACATGATAAAGACTTTGAGATTTTTAACACAGTGCAAAGAACATCTAGAGGTCTGAAGGGTTTAGCTCATTTAGAGGATGAATCATAATTTATACACAGTATACAATTAGCTACACGGAGACTGAAGGTGGGGATTTTTTTCAGGAAATAGTTTAAAGTTCCTTGATTGCATGTGTTGGAGCTTCGAGTCTGCGCTAAAGCCTGACAGCTTGTAACAGTCCTCGAGGGAAATATACCCTGGGATGCCGTGTGCTCAAGTGCAATATGCTTTCACCTTCTCCCAGGCACTAACTCCAAGAAGAAGGACAGAAATCACAGGCAGGAGCTGAAAGCTCCCTTATAAGTGGGAAAAACCTCAGCTTTGGCAGCTCTGGTCTCTTGAAGTCAGCAGGACAAAGCAAAGGAGAGCTCTGGAGGGAATTCACAATTTCTAAACAAATACAGATAGTTGTTAGCACAGCCGGCTAAACACAAATCCTAACTTAAAAAACTTGTCCCAACTAGAAAACTTTAATTAAAAATTTCCACTGCGTGCTACATGTCAGGAAGCTGTTCGCCTTTCAGAATGGGCAATTTTCGGCAATTTTTGGCAGTTTCCAGTGCATTTGCCTCTAGAAGGGTATCAGTTTATGCAACTCGCATTAGCACAGGGCAGGCGCTCTCCTTCCCAAGCAGAGCAGGTGCCCACAAAGCTCAACAAGGCATGAGGTGCAGCATCCTGCTCCCCTCCTCTGACCTTTCCACCTTCCCACCTTGCCCTGATGGAGTGACACCAATGATATCCTTGATCAATGGAAAAGGGTTGTCAAACATTGGAACAGGTTGCCCAGGGAAGTGGTGGAGTCACCATCCCTGGAGGGATTTAAAGGATGTGCAGATGTGGTGCTGAGGGACATGGTTTAGTAGTAACTTTGAAGTGCTGGGTTAATGGTTGGACTTGATGATCTTAAAGGTCTCTTCCAACAAAACAATTCTATGATTCCATGATTCTATAAAACAATTAACTTATTCATGTGATTAAGATAAATCAATACATACTTTCTGTTTCCTTACAAGCATGATGCTATGGAAGGCAACTTGCCTTACAAATGAAGATGAACTTCAGTCCAAAAAAGCCCTATTTTATAGAAGACTTATGCCTTATTTTGTAGAAGACTTTTGTCTGCGAAATGACTCTAAAAGGTAACAGGTCTCAATCACCTGCCACTGTCAGTGGAAAAAGCCAGCACCTCCCAAGGCCTCCCTGCCCACAATTCCTACCACCTTCCATGAATAAAAAAATTAAGCTAAACAAATCTGCATGTTGTGATGCCTTTGAGCAGCACGTGCTTTTCCCACGGAATCCTACCCAGCTGCTGCACAGGCTGAAATGTCTAATGCAAATAAAGATGAGTAGCTTTTTATCTTGTTTACTCCTCTTCCCTCTCCCTTTAACAGACAGCCACTTCTGACAGCGTTATCAAGTGAACTTTGGGAAAAGGAATTTAAAAGTGTTCTTCTTCAAAATAATCTCAGTGTATTTTACATCAGTGCAAGAATGCTAAGAATATATAAGGCGGATGGTGTCTTTTCTTCCCTTCAAAACCTACAATAATTCCTAGCCTTGCCAGTTGGTGGAAAAATAGTCAAAACTACTGGCTGTAATTAGGGTAAGGAACCGTCTCGGTGTTTCAAATCCTCCCACCAGGACACCGCTTGGAGGGCGAAGAGGATGGAAGTAGCGTTGCTCATGGTGTGCTGTGCACCTCAAGAGACTATGGCTCAGGAAGAAGAATATCTGTCTCCTTGGTGTAACTGCCCCTTAACAGATGGTTAAATAAGAAACGGTAAAAAAGCTGTTACAAAGTATGAATAAAAGATTTTTGCAGAGACTGTGGAGACAGCCAGGCAAAAAGAGGACACACTAGGGTGCCCAGCACAAATTCAAGGGCTACAAAAGGTTATTAAATTAGAGTAAAACATACACACCCACTTATTGCAAACTCATTTAGAGATGCTCATATTTGACAACTGTTACCAAAAAAGCATCAAAGCTGCTACTTCTGAGTTAATCTTTTCACCTTTGTCTTTCTCATTTAAGTTTTTACAAAGCCCTTTTTTCTTTCAACTGCTTAGGTCAGGGAGGTAAATAAGAGACAAAGCAGCCAAATGTGGTGCATCCCTTTTACATCACTGCACCCAATTTATTTGAAGACCAGTAATTTTCTAGCAGCTCTAATCCTGGGCTGTCCTCAGCCAAAAGAAACAATTCTACCAAATCGTGGGATACCTTCAAAATCAACCAGCTGTGTTGTCCATCAGGGACTTACAGATCCATCCTGCTCTCTCTTTATGGAGTCAACCATCTCCACAGTGAACAGTCACCCCGAACAAAACCTTATTCCACTGGTTCAATGGCCTTTGAATTCAACTCTAGGTGGGAACCCTGGAAAAGGTATTTTGTATCTTTCCAGGTAAAAAAGCACCAAGACAGCAGTGGATGGAATCTGACACAAAGACAAAATTGAAAATTTTGAAGCAAATAATTGACTGTAGCACACATCCTTCTAGAGAAGTTTTGGTGTAACAACTACCTAGGTCTTCTCTGTGGCATTACTGAATGAAGTTGATTACTGAGTATAAAGAAGCCAAAATAGCCCAAAGTTGAAGAAGGAATAATCCACAAAACTTTTAGGATCTCTCTGGATAAATGAAAATACTCCACTATGGTACAATACAGAAGGTATCTCATCAAACACACTGTGAGACCTGTTTCTCCCTGTTAACTCCCCTCCATAGCATCGCTGGAACCCCTGTGGGCTCAGAGCGTGGTACAGGATATTTAAGATTGAGGAATCAATTGAAAAACTCAGTATTTATTCTTTAACATAGGTCTTTGCAACAAGAAGCAACCTGCCACATGCAGCCAAAGTAACATAAAATATCTGTTGTAGTTTTAAAAGTGTGAGAAATCATCCTCATAGGTGGTTTTCTAAAACTATTTTTTCCCAGTTCACCATCGATAACCAGGGATTTTAAAAATGTTTATCTTTTATAAAACTTGAAATCACAACATCTTAAAGTAGTGTTTCTGACCCTGCCAAGACATACTGCACCCTGATGATATTTAAGATTTAGGGCAAAAGGATGGCGATTAGAAGAGGTTGCTTTTGTGAGAAAATGAGAGATTAATAGGAAAGAGAGACACTATACTTCCATGATTAATTCTTTTTATGTTAAATGTTTGAAAACTTTCAAGAGGTTGAATACCTACATATTAATTTCTGCAGTTACAGGTTAATGTGTAAAGTGTAAACTAAACACACATGGAATCCCATGGTATTGTAACTGCTTTAAAAAGTAATTTTTCACACAGACTAGATGCACAATTTTAATATCAGGGCTTTGAAACACTGGGGCAAATTTATGGAAATTACTTAAAAGATTTACTCTTTGGTATCATATATATGGAAAGAAAGAATTTCATATTTAATAAGGATTTATGTATCATAAGTAACTCCTTATTCATTGCTACTTTTATCCATATGCTTTATTCAACCATGTAAGCTAATAATGAATATAAGTTTGAAGTCACCTTCAATTAAATCAAGTATTCAGCTGTCCATGAAAGAAGGAGAACAATAAACACAGTAGGATGCAGACAACTGAAAAGAAGAGGAAAGCAGGCGAAGTATTGTGCTGTTTGTGACAGAATAGCTGTAATCTCTGACCTGACAGACACAGCACACTGTCTCCAGAATTATTTCATGTGAGAGAATAAAACCAGTGGCAGCCAGTGGGGTTGTAAGTGTGGAAATGAATCAATATATTCATAGCACGTCCTCATAACCTATGGCCAAACGTAAGAGGTGAGACTGCTAAAGACTGCTGAAAGCAATATTGAAACAAACAGGAACCCAAGAGGTAACGCAGAACTTCAGAAATCAAAAGATGGCTTTGAGTCCTCACAGTTTGAAAATCAGTGCTCTGCATTACTCCAGAGCCCTGACGTGTCCAGTGCCATGTCTTATCTCTCCTCGCTCTTCATTGACAAAGGATGTGGACACCATCAGCCCTCTGGGATCTACCTCCCTTTTGAAGAGTGGGCTTTGACTCATTGGGCTTTGTACAGGGAGAAGAATCACAGTGAATCAAGCCAAACTTTTCCAAATCCAGTCAAGGGTTTGCATTGACCTTAGCTCATGCTAAAAGTGCCGATGGATAATTTAGTCAGTCAAAAACTCATAATTAAAAAAAGAAAGCAAACACATTGAAATTCACTTCCGAAGGATGGTTTCCAATTTTGTGTATTATTGTAGACAAAATAGCTCAAAAGGCTATATCTATCTGTAAAGCTTAACAAGCCTCCAGCAACACACAAAAGTCCAGTTTCTATACCCCTGTGATGGGCTTTTAACACTGGCACCAGTGTTATATACAAATGAACCCAGAGGTGCACAACACGGCATATGGATATTTGGTTTATGATGCTCTACAATTGCCTGCCTTTTCTTCTTTCTCTGTGTGTTTTCGTAAGTACTAGAGAAAAGCAAACAGCAGACAGTCTAAATCTAATATTATACAATAACTTTAATTGTTTAAATAGGGTTTTTATCTAAAAAACACAAACATTGTATGCATACTGCCATTATGAGGACACTGTCAGGAGCTCTGTTTGAGATGACTCTCCAGCAAACCCCTTCCCTTTGGCTATCTTTTTCCCGATCCCTGTTTTCTGTGTGCCAGACACTTGCTCATCTTCCCTACACAGATGTAAATAATTAACAGAGCCACAGGACTCATCTTTTCTACTGTAACGTAGCTGATAGCCACTGGAGAGACGGAGAAAAACGATGCTGAAGGTTGAACAAAGGCTGATGAAGAGGAAAAAAGAGGTAGAGGAAATCTTTCTTAAACAGCTCAGCTTTGGGTCATTATCCAAAAATTCCTCGGAGCTGGAGTTAGAATCCAATGACTTCTTTTGGGTGATCGGGGCAAAAGCAGCCACCAGGATCAGAACCCCACCTAAAACTGGGTTTTGACCAACATAAATTGACCTACTAAAGCTGTAAAAGCCATGGAGGTAATCAGACTGGTAACAGTAACATCAGCTCCTAACAGCAAAATCCACCTGGATTCCTAAATGCGCTTGGACATTTTGCATCCAAAAATCACCTCAAATAGAAAATTCACCCAGCCAAAAGGAGAAAAGACCATCCCCTCAGCCAAAACCCATCTAATAGAACAGTTCTACAAGACTGGAGTAATTTTTCACTGTAGAGCTCTAAATTTAACCATTTCTGCATTGTGAATAATGTGATTTTTTCTTATTATTATTTATATTTCTTTAAAATAAGCTTAAGGGTGGTCAGAGAAATCAACGGTCACAAAGGGAACACCAGACCTCTGCCCACCAACTTTTCTGCACCCTCTCCAGCTAGAGAACAAAAAGCAAAGAAGAAACGATGGCAGAGAAGAAGAGAAGGGGAGAGGAAACGAGACTGGAGTCACCTGGAGCGTTCCAACATTCTTTCCAAAGAGTTCACACACTGTGTCAGAAGATTAATGTAATAAATCCATTAATAAATATATAGTGCTTAAAGATTGCCACACTGTATCAGAATGAAAATTTCTTTAGAGGAGAGGGTAATGCAGTACATAACTGTACTTTACAGAGGAACTGACAGGGACCTGAAGTCCCAAAGAGAAATGTGTTTTAATGGGATTCTTTTTCCTTTGCGCTTGCATTTTTTGGGCTGTCAGTGAAAACATCTCTATTGATATCGCCAGCTGGGCTGCATCTTTATGCAATAAGGCAACAGAGTGTACTTTGCATATCACACATTTCTAAGACATTTCCATCCCTACAGAAAAGATTCTAAAATTCTGGCCTTTACTAAAGTTAAGGTACATACCTTCCTTTTTGCCTATTGCTTAAATCAAAACCTTCTATTCTCTCTACTGCTTCATTACATGCTGGAAAACTTAGCTTTTTTGTACACATTGTCTGACTTTCATTGTCCCTGATTTAACAACTACCTTTGTTTTATGGACACTACAAATATATGCTTATATGTATAGCCTTAAAAAAAAGTATATAAGACCTACTAGCGTGTTAATAGGGTAAATCATTCTTTTCCATTCCCCACTCCATAATGCCCTGGAATTGTGAATATAAATATTAGAAATGGGTCTTGCACAGTTGTTAAACCTCTGATTCTTCTTAAATATTCCTAAATTTCACCCATAAAATTTTTCATTTGAATTTGTCATAAATGGAAAAATGTAACCTTGTAAAATTAGTATAGAAGAAAATGCATTATCTCACATGAACTATCTAAAAACCCTCTCTTTGCAGTCAGAAAATATTAATAAAAATATCTAGCTGTAGAGAAAACAGGTTGGTGTTTGGAGGCAAGAAGAATGAAGAACCCACAAGAGGATACACATAGCATGAACTTTCTTTACAAATCAAGTCTCTATCTTTTCTTGCAAAACTCAGTGTGCCAGTGGTGTTTGATTAAAAACAAGAATAAAATAATTTGCACCATTATGATCTTCCATCACAACTGCCCAGTATAATATAGTTACACATCAGTGAATTTTACTATTTTTATGTACTTGCTCAATGACCGCAGTTTCAACTTGTGCAGTAAAACTTACCACACAGACAACCAGAGAGAGAATTTATGTTCCTTGTGACTTTCCCTAAAAATTAAAAGCTAAACCACAGTTTTGCTAAGCTCTTGCATGTAGTATATAAAGGAAGGTCCTTTTATGTACCTATACATAAGCAAACCCATTACAAATTTATATTCCCTGGTTATTTTTGGAGAACGGATTTGCAAATATTTGTCAATGAAGACTGTAGGAAGAGGAGAAAAAAAAAAAAAAGCTCTGTTTTCAGGAAGCAAAAGTAATTAATATTCTTTATACTTGCAGAGAAGACAGAAAAGCTTTGTTAATGAATTTTTTTGGTGATTTACTGCAACACACTGATGCAATACTTTATGATCAATGAAGTAAAAAATTAATGTTGTCTTATGTAGATGGCCATTCCTCATTAGTTATAAGGAACCTATTTTTAACTTGGAGATTTTTACTTAATTAGTGTCACACATCTCAAGGCTGCCTTGTGTCAACGGTTGTAATGACTTGATGCCTATCCGTAATAGAGAATGGGCTGCTAATAGAGCCTCAGTTTGAGAAAAATGATAATGAGATGAATAAAAGAAGTGTTAATGACTTCCACAATTAGAGTACCTAATACCAGCAATTTTGTAACACACCACCACTTATGTCATAGATATTTACATACCCAAAGTGTATAGATGTCAGTGGAAAAATGCATGTAGATGGTCTTCATAGACTAATTTCGGGGTGTAATAGAACAGCCAGATACAACGTAGAATGTTGTATCTCAATCTCTGCAGCACACTAGCTCTATTAGACATTATAAAAATGTGTTTGCCTATATTTACACACATCATCCATCTACATATATTCCTTCACATTGTGTTCCAGCTCAGCTCTTCATTACACTGCAGAAATTCTATTAAAATAAGGGAACAGTAGGAGTTATTTACTGGGTCATATCTATAACAAGCTCTGGAAATCTTGATGGAAATCCTTCTATGGCCCACATGTTCTGAACATTTATGCACCCTCACACCCCCAGAAATGTCTATGGATAGACAGAGAATTCAGTAAGTTCACGTTTGCATCAGTAGAACTGGAATCCAAACCCAGAAATAGTTCTCAAGTCACAAACAACGTGAAATTTCACAGGGTTTAATGAGATTTATAAATATAAGGCACAAGTGTTTTAGAAACAAGAAAGGACTAGAACGTACACTGATACTGATCCTTAACATTTGATTTTAAATAGCAGAAAATCAAGTTTCCGTCTCCTCTGCAATACATTAAGACTTTTAGTAGATGATGTTAGTATCAACATGCATGCTTTATTTATGATTTTGGGGTAGAAATTTACCATTAAAATGCATAACTGTGTTCTGTAACCACATGAAGATTTAGCTTAGAGGGCCAACAGTTTCTAAGTATGTGAGCCTTTCTTAAAAAAAAAAAGTTATTAAATCTACATTACTTATTAATTTTAAAGTTTATCTTATATGTTTAATTCAGCTTTACTGCAGTAACTCAGTAATACATCTCATGCATTTTTAAACTGAACTCTGCAGTTTGCAATCATGAAGTTATTCACTTTTATTTTGTACACAGACACATAAATGTAAATTACATCTAATTAAAGTACATTGTGTGGCTTGTTTTTTCTCATGCAGTCACACATGGAAATGATGAGAACCAATTTTGATTGGTTTAAGTGCAAAATTTAACACTATAAAAGATTTAATCAGGTTTGTTGGAGTATATACTGTGTCTAAAGGTAGAAATTACAGGGCTTCATATTGTATAGATACTGGGAGTCCTGCTCAATTCAGTATTGGCCTGTAACTGCCAACTGACCTGCAATGCCTTTCATTTCACACAAAAAGTAACATATGTTGTAGTGTATATCAAAGTAAAGCTTCCATCTCTCACAACATATCCGAGTCCTTCCCAAGAAATAAACACAGGTGAATCAAAACTCATATGAAGAAAAAATTAGAACAGCTAGTAAAAAAATCCTGCATTACCTACAGGAAATGTTGAATTAGTGGTTCTCAAAGACTTCTAAAAGGCTTTACAGTGTGATAGCTACTACAATTCAGAGAGTAAATTAGTTTCATATGTCAACCGACTACAAAATAAAGTAGCCTTCCCTCCCCATTTTTGTACTCCAAACTAATTCTAAAGAGGCATTATTTAACATGATTCAGCCTTGGCTGTATCTTTTTCACAACACAAAAGCCAAAGTGTCTTGAGACAACAGCCCGGTGGAATCAGACAAAGAGCCACACAACCGCAGTAAATCTTAGTGAACAAGCCCCCACTCTCCAGCCCTTTCAAGTCAGATCTTCCCCCGTTATTGGACACGTACTAATGAGATTCATGGGAAAGTTCCAGCTCATTCAGCTCCATTCCCTTTGAAAGAAGATTTTGCTGAACTCAAGGCCAGGCCACCTCAGCTGCGATCGAACACAAACACCCAGAGACATGATCCTTATCCACCTGTTCAGCAACTCCTGGAGGCTTCTGCTGGTGCATGGGCAAGACGCCAAAGAGATGAAGTGCTCATGGTTTATCCAAACTGATGCTTTAAAATTTCAGTTTCAGTGTAATTCTGTATAATAATGTTGTTTGAATCAAAACTAGGTAGTTTACTACTAAAATAATAGTCCAGCACACTGGAATTTCCAAGAACCCATGCCCAACTTGTGAACAGAATCCTCACCAAGAGAAGGACACAGGGGCACTAAAATCTGGTCAGTCTGAAGAACAATTTCATGTGAAATATAGAGGAGAAACAGTGGAAAAAATATTATTTGCTTGCTGAATTCTGGTCCCCAAGGAAAGCTACAGAGACTTTTTCTCCCTCATCAGCCAATAACAGTTTTTCAGAGTGGAACATTTAGACTTTTCATTGTTTATAATGCATTTTGAGCTTTCTACCACATCCTCAACGAAATGAAGACTTCAGAGGTCTCAAGAGGAAAGGGGGGCCAGAAGCATAGGGACTTTGGTAGAGGCAAAAGGAAGTGACTGGTAATATCAGAATGCTCATACCTACTGTGATCTTTTATCACAATGGGCATCATTACTGCTAAAAGAAAGAATGCCATAAAACTGAGGAAACGGCAGTGGCAATGTGAAAAATCCTGCTATGCCTAAATGTGAATGATCACTCCAATGTGAGGAACAGCAACTCCTGCAAGTCTCAGGCATGACTTACTCAAGGCTTTCCTACTTGGCAAGGCAGTCTGTGAGGAGAGAAAAAGCCACCTACTCCCAAGGAGGAGGTTAAATGAGGAAAGAGAAGCATTTGGGGTTTGTACTTCATCTTATACTTCATAAAGGTAGATGCCCCATCCCTGGAAACATTCAAGGTCAGGTCAGACTGGGCTCTGAGCAACCTGATCTAGTTGAAGATGTTCCTGCCAGTTGCAGGGGCATTGGACTAGATGGCCTTTGACTGTCCCTTCCAACCCAAACTATTCTACGATTCTATGATCTTCTCAATCTTCTTTCTCTTCACTAAAGTAGTGTTGTAAAGCCATGAGATTGATCATTTGTGACTAGGGAAATCACTTCCATCAAGGGGAGCTTGAGACAGCGCTTATTAAGTAATCCAATCTTTATTGGTACTTGTCAAGGTCTAACTGAGAGGTGTGTGTCATTGAAAAGTCTTTTAAAATTATACTCCAAAATGAGACAAAAAACTTCTTGTTTTGTATAACAATATATTTCAACGGATCCAAGCCATTATTAAAATCCTAGGTTTACAATCTATTCAGAATGAAGTAAAACCTCAAACTAACTTCTTGTTATGAAATTATGAGATAAAATCAAACCTGTTCCATGTAAATCTACAGGAAATGGTAAAAAATTGCAAAGAAAAACAGACACAGAACATAATTTGTCTTAATACCTGTGCATACTATTTTTTAAAAGGTTTTATGTATCTCTACTAGAAGTTTGTGGTGATAAATTAATTAGGTAAAAAAAATATGTTGAAGACAGAAATGAAGATAAGCTTGTATTTTCAACAGTCATAAAAACAGCTTATAGAAAGTATTTCATCTCTTTCACAATAGGACTGGAAGTGAAGAGATTTCCAGTTAATCACAACAGAGTGTGTTGAGCTGGACTTATGAGAGCTGTTAAAACCATTTGCCCCAATATTGGACTTTAACTGTCAAGAATCAAGATTTAAAAAAGTATTCAGGTGAATAGTTGTGATGTTTTCAAACATCAAACCCCAGAAAGTGTCAAAAGGGTTTATAAATAAGATGTATATTATGCTGGGTTTATATATAATATTCTAAACTTTAAAACATGCTACTCTCTCAAAATAAAGGTGGTGTTTCTGTCTAGACCTTTTTTCCTGTCTTGTCTTAATACATCGTAACTCAACAGTTACAGGAAAATTCAATATAAAAAAAACAACATTATTTAAGACTGGATCTATATTTAGCAAACAATCTAAAGTCCTTATAAACATCTATAAACAAATCTTCTCATATTTAGACAGGAAAAGAATACAATCGTCCCTGTGATTTCATGATGATTAAAAAATAAAAAGAAAATCCTTTACCAAGTGTTGAGTAAAGAAATATTATCCTTCCCATTGATTTACCTGTAGCAATATAGAGCTAGGCCATGTATTATGCATGAACTTTCTGGTATGAACTTGGTATTTTGAACTCTAATTCTATACTCAGCTTTGCATGAATAGGCACAGAATCCTGGCCTTCAAGAACAGTAGTGAGACTAGGGACATCAAACTGATTATTTTTCTATTATATTAAAAAAAAAAATACAATGATGACAAGAACTTTAAGAGGTGGTTCCTAAATATTGCTGTGAATCAGTGTTCAGTAATTCTTGCTGAGGATGAGCAGTGCCTATAAAATGGATAGGCTTTCTGCAGTTCTGAATAAGTGCTGCAATTTAAGTATCTTTTGAGTAGGGACACTTAAAGTTCATTTTAAATAAAAAGCAGAGATTTTCCAGGAAAGTGACAGTGCATAACAGATATTATTGGGGTACCAGTGTTTTTTAAAATGAAGTCTACAACGGTTAATGGCTGACTAAATAGTGACATAAAGTATGTATCTGATAACTACAGAAGATGCCTGGGAGAGGCTGAATGCTGTCAGAATTATTTACACTCTTTAAAGCAGGTTATAGCAGAAGCAGTACATTTACTTGAATATAATTTCAATAAATTCCTTTTGAGGTTACTGAACCTATCTGCTTTGCTCCAGCATTTGGTGAAGCACAAAAGTCACTTTATTCTAATGAAAGCAGCTGGGAAAGAAAAGATTGAAATAGCCTGATTTTACCTGAATACCTTCCTAAGGACTTTAAGAACATATATATTTAAAGCATTCCATTTACAGACTGTTACATTGACAACAGCATTCTATCAGTCTCAACAGTTTGCCTTTGTGCTGTGTATTTTTGGGATAGGACGTAAAAAGTAACATAAATGTATTCCTTCTCTTGGCATTTCTTAGCTTTCACCCACGCTCAACTCCTAATACCATTAAGAAACTTTCACAAGAGCAGGATGTGATTTTAGTTATCGCACCATCATATTTTGTTAACGTTCAGTTTCTTACACCTCAGTGTCTCTTATTTCCTTCCAAAGTAAAGCAATCAATAGCAGCCACAGGTATCTTGCTTTAAAAACATTTTACAAACATGTAATTTTGTGTCTGTTTACTACTTCCTATATCTTCAAAAGCTCTGGGTCTAGGTCCAGAGCACGTAAGACATGTGGAGTAAAATTAGGTGAAATTTGAACAATTAATGATTAGATGATGAGGGGCCTGAAGCATCTCTCTTATGAGGAAAGACTGAGAGACTTGGGTCTTTTTAGTCTGGAGAAGACAGAGGGGGGACCTGATCAACACATATAAATACTTAAAGGGTGGGTGTGAAGAAGATGAGGCCAGTCTTTTTTCAGTGGTACCCAGTGACAGGACAAGAAGAAATGGGCACAAACTTGAACATAAAAAGTTCCATCTAAACATGAGGAAGAACTTCTTTACTTTGAGGGTGGCAGAGCCCTGGAAGAGGCTGCCCAGGGAGGTGGTGAAGTCTCCGTCTCTGGAGACATTCAAAACCTGCCTGCCCATGTTCCTGTGGGACCTGTTTAAGTGGACTTGCTTTGGCAGGGGGGTTGGACTAGATGATCTCCAGAGGTCCCTTCCAACCGCATATCATTCTGTGATTCTGTAAATTCAATATTGAGACTGGAAAAGTCCACTAAGCTCGGTGACTGATATCTGTTTTCATTTCCAACCATCACTATGTAGAAACACCTCAGGTAGCTCAAAACAGAGGTGTCTGCATAGCACACTGAAGTGTCCTGGTAGAGATGCTAGCTCAGCTGCCACAAACCAACTTCAAATTAATTTAAATTAATTTACCTTGATCATTAACTCCAGCTGGGATCAACCTGGGCTTTCAGTGCTGCAACTATTCAAACGCTGGTACTTATAACCCTAAGGAAAACAGGAAACTACACATTGTTTCTTATTTCCTAGCCAAAGAACTGAATCTTAGGTTAGGAAGGATGGGAATTGCTAATAGACAGAACAATTTGTATTCTCTTTCTTCTTTTTTACTGGAAAAAGATGGAGGTAGGTACATTCCCAAAGTCTTTTTGAGAGCTGTCCATTTGATGCACAAACCCTCCGCAGCGTTACGCCGTTTGAACGTGCATCATATTTTAGTATAAAAACTGTAGGGATCCAACATTGTGCCAAACTACCCATTTTTGTCTTGTTATTCTTCTGTATAAAAGAAAAAATGCTGCGACCTCTCCCTCGTGAAACCTGCATCTGTTCTCTGGCTGAAAACAAAGACCCAAACCCATAGAGTTTGTTTTGTTGTCGATTTGTGGCAGGTGATTTGCCTACTTTGCGTGAGAACTTTCTGATGCCCTTCTAAATCCAAAAAGATCAGTTAAGAGCATCAGTAGCTGGGATGACTTTTTATCCCCTTTTTGCTGTTTCAAAAATGACATTTCATTCTCGTGCTATTGAAATTTATCTCCGCTTTAAAAGAATGTAGGAAATTTCTTTTTTTTCCAGATCTTTGATGCACAAGTCTCAATGGTAAAGAATATAAGTAAACAATGGAGTTGGAGGGAAGGATTTTAAATTTAGCTTTTATTCTGGCTCTTTTCCCACAGAAGCTTTTTGCTTTTTGCCATACTAGAGATGATTAAAAAAGAGAAGCCCACACCATGAAGAACGGTCTCAGCCTCTGGAACTCTTAGCTACAACAAATACTTGAAGAGTGATGTTTCCCTTTCTGCTATTGTCCTGTGGATGCTTTTATGACCAAAAAAAATTCAATATGCTGTTTGGGGGAACTTTCTCCCATCTTTTGTTATCTCTGCCTCCTGGTGGTCTTTGTTTTTTGAGTTTTTATTTAAAAAAATATCGCTTTTCAGTGCTTCTTTTCTCCTGACTCATTTTCTGCTGTTCACGTTCCTTTCTCTTACAGTAACTGGTTTTACTCCAGTGCATTTACTTTACACATTAAAAGAAAGGTATTGAAGCTGAGATCACAATGTAAAAATATTGGCCCCATCTTTTTCTTGCAAATATATCACCTAATTTTCAGGTCTGTTCTCTGGAATCTTATTCCTCAAGTTTGCTTGTTTCAGGTTTGCTTCAAGGTAATTCTCTTTCATCAGCAGAACAGTAACAAGTAATCCTCCCGGCCTATGAACCAGTATCCAAGTAAATTTCAAGGAGTTTATTTTACAGTTAAATATAAGTGTTTTTCCCATTTACTTTCATAAAACAACAGTTGTGAGGCTCCTTCCTCCAGGCAGTGGCTCACTTGTGCCTTGGAACATGAATATTAGTTTTAAAAGTTTCTCCCCCTCACACTGCCTACAAAGTAGCTAGAGAATCCATCAATAAGTATAGATATTAAAGATAAAATATTTTCCTTTAAAAAAGAAGTGGTATTAGTACAAACATATCTGCATAGTCAAAATAACACTGGAAGTATAACCCAGGAGGGAGAGAATAAACTGGGTTTATTTACTGTCCCAGAAGCACATGGAAGAAGAAAAAAAAATTTAAAAAAATAATCAAGATCTACATTTGCTATAACATATTTGTGCACTCCTTTTCTTAAAGACCTACAATGTCTGCTGAAAAACTTTGACTGATGACTAAGAAAATAGCTTCTTCCTTAATTTAGCTGAGTTGAAAAAATAAGGTCTTGCATATCTCTCCTTATATTCAATAAACATATTTTTGCGTCTAACAAATAAATAGATACTTTTTTCACTGCCACGGAGGCACCTTTACATGTAGGAAGATAAACAAGAGGAAGCTCCATAGAAGTTCCAAAGCCTGTCAGTACTCACATTCTTTCCCTGGTATATTTTCTGGGGTGCAGAACAAACAACTATTACCAGAAAGATTTTCAAGCAGAGGTCTAAGGAAACTCCCTGAGTTCCCAGTAAAACCATGGTTTTGGGGCAAAGAAGTCCATAGACTTAAAAGCAGAAACCTATTTTTTAGATACGTAATGTCTGAGACGTTCCGAGTTTCCAAAACTCCTTTGTTCCCAATGAATTATTCAAAGTTCAAATTTTACATCCACCAAATCCGTTCATCAGGCTATTGAAATTCTGTACTTCCCCCTGCCAGGATTTTAACTGGTTTAACAAGTGGATTTCGAGACAGGCACAGCATTTTGTTCATCGTTCAGCTTCCTTTTCAGAAGCGTTACATTATTTGATGACTAATTGCTGTCCTGAACATCCTGGTCCCTGTTCCCCCTTTTGACTTTTCCCTGGTTTCTGGGTAGCGTGGAGCGAGCTTTGCTCTCAGAGCCCCGGTGCCACAGGGGCAATGGAATTCACGCTTGGCCTATTGTGCAGAGCTGCCAATTTCGCTCCTCCACGGCTGGTTCAGAGCGTGACTTTTAGTTCACAGCAAATCTCTTCCCTTTCTGAACACCAACTGCAAATTATACAATTAGTGGCCTTTTCTACCTGAAGAAAGAAATCTAAATGTTAACTAAATACATTTTTTCCCTCTTGATGTGTATTCACGATGGCGCCTCAGTCTTCTTAGTCCACCAACCACAAACTATTAAGTCTTTTTTTTTTTTCCTTCAGACTTCCCATCTCATCTCACTTGTAAAACTCTGCTCACCACCAAGATTTCATTTTTCTGAACACTTTTGCATCTTTGTTTTCATGAGCTTCAGTTAGTCCCTGTGCCACAGCAATTCCAGGGAGACTGTACATTTTACCATCTTTCATCTTCTAGAGAAGCAGATTTCCCAACAGATCTCAAGAAAACAAAGAAAATTTTTGTAACAAAATGCAGGTATATTTTTGAATGACCCCTTTCATCACTTAGAAAGTTTTATGCCTTTTTTAATCTGTCTGTTTTTGAGAATTCTCCTAGTTATTCTATTGCTAAGCTTCCTTAGCTGTTTTGCTACTGCTTACTTTCTCCTTTCCAAAAAGCAATGGAATAGGAAGAGGAAAATTGGTTTTGTTTTGTGAAAATGGTCCCCAGCATGTTGTAATCTAGTTGAGATTTCTCAACTGGAGCAGAAGAAACAGATGAACTTGAATTTTCCACATCCTTGATGAATATTCCAGCCACTGGATTACACTGTGCTCTCTGATATCATAACTTGCTCAATAACACACAATTAAAAGTGATACCATCCAGTGTGTCTATATCAACAATGGGCATCTCCTGCTCACCAACAAAGTCCATTTATTCCAACATAACCACATAACCTGATGATCTTAAAGGTCGCTTCCAACCCAGACTATTCTTTGATTCTAACTCTAAACAAAACAACATAATTCTGTTTTGCACCAGTTCATATTTTTGAGACTACGCCCCAGGTGTCTGCATTGTCCATTACTGTAGCTCTTTGACAACATCACTAAAAGAAATAATTTTGTTTTGGTTTAGTTTTAATGGGCAAGCTGAGACTTCTTCAGCCCGTAGCTTAAATTGTTCAGCATTTCAGAAACCATCTGGTTTGTGCTGGACACATGCCCCAGACAGACAAACCCTTACAGAGAGAGACTTGGTTGTTATTGCCACATTCATCCTTCGGCTCTGTTTCTTTACACTGCATGTCTTTCCTGGTTTATAACCATATTTACCTTCATTTGCAGGAAATAATCCTTTTTTAACAGACTACTTTACAATTTATTTTAAATAGAGCATGCATGTGAACTGAAGAACACAAATAATTTTCATGAGGGCTTGGAACCTTCTGCTACCTCCCATGGCTTCTCATAAGAACTGTGGGAAGTGCCATCAGGTAGGCAACTTCTGGAGCAAGGACAAGTGACACTGCAAGAGTTATTTCAGCCTTGACAGACAACTCCACCCCCTGGCCCATCACACGCTACAATTCAGTGAAATAAAAAGCAGTTTTCAATAGGGAGAAATATTTTATGCCTGCACTGAACTTGGCAAAACTACCCCATAAAGAAAGGGGTTTGGTTTGGTTTTTTTTTCTTCCAAGTTTTGAAAATGACTTAAAACAAAAATATTTTGTTCCTGCTCTCTCCCTCTGTTTTTTATGGGAGGATAGTTCTCCCTTATCAAAGACTGTTTGAAAGTCAGTCACACACATGCACTCACAGAGCTGGGAACCAAATACCTTAATGCTCATTACGTCTTCTAAGAGCTTCCCAGTAGAAAGCTGTGGGTAGTTAAACCCCTTCTCCCTCCCGTATGCAATTCTGCATGCACTGTGACTGCTGTTCTGACTTATTTTACAGGAACTCGATAGGACCAAAACCCAGTAGTGTGGTGATGCTGGGAAGTCAGTACAATCTCAGGCATCCCTTGAGCATGGCAAAGTTTGATCACGTTCGTCCTGGGACGCACCAGTGCACTGCATGTTATAAAAATGGATTATCACTTTTGATTCTTGTAAGTGTCTCCTATTCAGCCAAGCATCCCTGTTCTTCAAATCCATCTCTTTTTTTCTGGTGGTAACGCTGTAACCAGTAGTCCAATCACTTAGATGAACATTTCTAAAGCCAGCCTGCTTGTTTGAAGACTGCATTGTCACAAGCAGCTGCATTAATTAAAGTAGAAAATCCAAATGCTTTTACAGTTATTGATGCTTTGAAGGAATTGAAGCTTTTACAAGCTGCTTTTCCAGCTGTTATCTCACTTTTTCACCTAGCTCTCCCTGTGCCTTCTTGCAAGTGGTTTTTTTTTGCCTTGACCTAAAGTGATTTACAACTTATCTATGTTCAACAACTGGGAAGACCGCTTGAGTGACTTGACATCTGTTTCCATACAGCTAGAGATCTCTCCGCCACCCTTGATCTGAGGACAGTTGTTGACATGCACAGAGATTCAAATGATTGTCAGATCTGACTGTAATCAGTCTTTTGTAGAGCTTCAGTGAGCTGCTGAGCAGAGATAAAATCTCAGGAGAACAAGTCCCTGGGTGCACATGAGCTCACTGACATTTATTCTTTAGGTCAGCATAACAACCAGGCTTAGACTCTGTTTTGGTGCTTCATACAAAAACAACCTTAAAAGAAAAGCCAAAGGGGATAAAAAACTTACCCCTCTTCGATCTAAAACCTATACTTTCATCATCCAACAAACAACCAACAAAGATAAATACAAGCAAATGAAAAAAAAAACCAAAACAATGAGCTCTATAGATAAGCTGCATTTTATCAAACTTTTTTGCTACTTCAAAATTCTCCCAAATTCTCCCAGAACTTCATTGGATTCTGACTGAGTTCATTATCCTCCATCCCCTATGGAATGAGTACGTCAAATGTTAACCCTTGAGAACTACAGGATGTAAGTGAAGGCCAAATTGGTCTTCAGGACATAGAATGAGTCTTGCCCATTTTTGTGCGTCGGCAGATAAATACGTGGGCAGATAGGTAGGCAGGTAGGTAGACAGATTAAATATTTTGCTTATTTGTTACATTATCTGAATTTATGTCAGAAGAACCAACGTTATGAAAGGAAGGGAGAGCAGCGAGTGAATAGAGAAGTACACCCATCATTGATTTTTCTCCTTCTGCGCTAGATGAGCCATAGAGGAAAGCATGCAGAAACACCATTTTACAGTGACACAGAGAGATTTCAAAAAGAAAAAGGCAAATGTCAGTAAAAAGATACAAAATAATATATGTGAAGTCATTTTAAGAAGATAACGAACAGCAAGAACAGGAAGGATGACAAACAGTAATTACATTTATAACAGAAAAAAGCTTTGAGAGCACTGGGTTTGATAGCTCTTTCAGTGGATACGTCTTCAAGAGCAACAGCTGCTGTTATGTGGCTGACCCTTTAATGAAGTGCCACCAACTTTTAGTCAGAGAAACTTTTTTGGAAAACTGTTCCTAAGTCACTCAGCAGAAGCTGCTCATCATGTATTTCTAACAGCTTATTTTCCATCCTTTTGTATCTCCACACCTGACCTGGGTATTTGGTGGTGAACAAAATCTTTCATCTGAGTGAGCAGATCATGTAATCAAATGACAAAAGTCACTAGCTGGGAAAAACAATGCTAAAAATAAAAATCAGATGAAACATCCAAAAAAAGCCATAGCGGTAGCAAGTAGAAGACGCGACAGCAAAATATAGCAAACCCCTGATTCACCAAGTATGTAGGGTTTCACAAATGAGATGTATTAGATGATGTACTTGTCAATAACACTATTCCTGAAAGAGGTAATTATTTCACTAAAAGGCAAAAGCATGAAGCTTCACACGCAGCTCTCAGAAATAGCACTACGTTAAAGGAGCACACAACGTGTATTAGGTCTGATGCTTATGATTTGTGCCAAATAAACACTTTCAGACGCGAGCTCAGGCGGACTATGGGGAGACAGCCTGGGTGGCCTGCAAAGTCCCGGCTGGGAATCCCACACACACCACCTGCGCCACGGGCTGCTTCATTATTCTAGTGATGCAGAACTATTTAAATGAAGTTTAAAATGACAAATTCCCAGTTTGAAACAACATACACGATTACCAGACAAATCATTCACGTCCACACGTGGAACGCACAGACGAGAACTGAACACAGCTGAAGAACTGCACCACAGCTCTCTTGTCTTCAAATTAAATGTTGTTACTAATTATAAAGTATCTAAGTGCAACTAACAGGTACTCTTTCATAATCTTTATGCAATATACCCCCTCTATACCAACCTCACACACAAAATAAGAACTATTTGTGTGGTTTAATGCAATTTCAAGCTTCACAATCACTTCACAAAGTTTACTGTATTATGGGGCACTGTAATTCCCCAGAACTGGATGTATTTATAGAAATCCTCAAGAATTAATAATGGAAAAATGGGAAAGTTTGATTTAATAAAATCTTCAAACAATGTTCAGGTCAAGATTTCAAGATGATTTTCATTACAGTCCCTGAATTCCAGGAAAAAGATGTCAATATTGATATGTCCTTCTCATTTTTCTGAAATATATACTTTGCTCCATTTAACATAACCAATGAGGCTTTAATTTGAAAAACATCAGATCAGGGTTCTCAAGGGTATGGTGATGGAAAGACAGTAAGTAAATTATTAAATTCAAGTAATCAAATATACAGGAAAAGCAAACAAATGCATGCGAGATCATGCATAATTGACTACTTACTAAATGCATCCACAATATATTTTTGAGCAATTTGTTTATTAGACCCATAATTGAAATTTTTCTTCTATTTGGAGCTATTAATATTCTCTAACCCTTCTGTGAGGCAGTGATGTTCTTTATTCCAGACTTTCAAGTATGACGCTAAGAGGCCAATACAGCTAACATCTAGATAACTACATGGAGATTGTGTGGTTCTATTGGTTATTTATTTATTTATTTGTTTTTAGCAACATAAATCAAAAACAAGTTCACAGAAATCAAAACAATTACAGGGCTATAAAATAGATGTAGGTAAAGGTAACGAACCATTATTCTAATGGGCTAGGTTGTCTGCTTTTCAATTAGGATGAATTAATTAATGACGGGGGGACTACTTCCCATCAACAAAGATCCAAGACATATAGAATGCTTTACCTGATAGCAATCATATTTAGTCATTATTCAAAATCAGATTAATCATTTATGCAATATATTTGCAAGTCTAAGTTTTCCACTAGCCATTTGACTACTTATGTATCTCGTGGTGCTATATAACTGGTTTCTGAATTCCAGCGATATTCCTTCCCAGCTTTGATCTCTCTTCAACCATGCCAGCTATGAACACCAGTTCACAGATGTGTATGTATCATTTCCTTTGCACAATTTTGTGAATAAAACTACGTTTGTATGAATAATTGCAAGGAGAAAATAAAAGGTCCCATGAATAAAATACAACTGATGGATTTTCCTGCAACTTGGACAAGCAAATACCTTTTTGCAATATTTGTTAGGTCTCATTGCTGATATATAATGACATTTTTATTTCAACTAAAGATCAAATTAAGGTGACTTGCAGTTTGAATTAGAGCTGCAGCCTCTGAGTATTGACCAGGTGAAAGATTGTACTGTTGGATGAATTGGCTTTCAAACTTCCCTATGCCGTTTGCTTTTCATGCTGTAGGTCCACAACAGGGTTAAACAGTCTGACATAAACCTCGAGACTGAGATTGAAGAAAGATTCTGTGGCTACTATTCAAATTAACAAGAAAAGATGAAAGGAAAATAAAATATTTATCCTCCTGGCACCCCCACTTCCATTCCTTCCTCCCAAATTTTTTAAAACCTATTATACATGATAATCACACAATATCATTAACTTAAGGAACTAAGAAAAGCTGCACCATTTCAACATGGTTTCTCTCTATTTAAACAAATGCACATGAGAAGGATACAAATTTGCCAGAATAGAAAAAACTAGTTCTGAAAAATTGCTAATAGTTAATCAATGAAGTTTGTTCAGAGGACTGGAAGATCTCCTTTAGTCACTTAAAAAGTGCTCATGCCTGAGCAGAACTGAAACATTAATGCAGAAAGAGCCTGGGAGTGAGGTGGAATCATTGCTGTCTCCATGGAGCAAAACGGACAGAAAACTAATACAAGAAAGCAAAATCTGTAAAGATGAATTCTTGGCTTCACCACAGCAAGACATGTCAGCTCATGAGAGGTCAAGTGAGAGCAAACACCAGCGCAAGGACAGAGATGGTGGGGCATTTGGGGAGGAATCACAGCACATTGGATGAAATAAATCTTAGCTGAACTTGTGCATCTGACATGATGCTTTTCTCAATGAGTATTATTTGCAGAATATTTTAGAACTATGCAAATTTGAAGCCTGGGAGAAGCAACACTGGGATTCAGCTGGATGGGCTTTGGGGACAATTTGGTGAACGCTTCCAATTTGAGGCATCAGCGAGTTATGCAGAAATCAAATATAAAACCGTTTTTATCATTTCCTAAAATTTTAAGCTCAATTGTTTCAGGTGACAATGAGTAAAAGTAGCAAGATGAGATTTTTGACAGTATTTTAAAGTGTGTGTTGATTTTGAATTTGTACTCTCCCATGCATTTAAATTTTTAACCATGTTTACTTTAAATTAAGTTCATACTACTGAAATCGAAGCACCTTCTCTGCAGACTATCCAGAAAACAATAGAAAACTCAAATCTATATCCATGTACACACTGACACAAGATTCATCAAAGTCTTATTTCTCCCTCATTTTTTCTTAACCCAAATTACAGACACTAAGATAGGAAGCTTTTTCTGACATTGGTACCTGTCAAAATCATACCTAAAACAAGAACCCGGGAGAAGGTGCTGCATTTTAATTTCCATCCAATTTCAAAACATGGTATTTTTCTGTCCTACAGGCAAATTGCTTCAGAACATGATGGTGCAAATGTGCCATTGTTTCAGGCTGATAAATGCTGTGCTTTCAGCTACTTTTTTCCACTGTTGCACTTAAAATACTTCGACTTTAGTCTTTAGCTCCTGATGCTTTTGATAATACTCCTTTGCTCACTATCTTATTTATTCTACAGATTTTCCTGGTTTGGTCATTTACTATTAGATTTGATGGTTCCTTTCACCTACATTTATTAGTTATCTGCTTTTTTCCTTAATTATAAGCAAGCAGGTTTTCTCCTCAGAGTTCCTCGTTGCTTCTTGATTATTTTCTTAGCTTCCAATAGCATTTTTAATCCAAGTCATTGCAGTAACTTGCCCACTCAGCTTAAATGACATAAAGGAAAATATTTCACGTACGAGACTATTGCTGCCCAATTACAAGGTCCTTTTAAAGATGTGCCATCTCAAAGAACCCCCAGTTGCTGCTTTCTTCTGAGTTGACAGAGCAACGAGTAGGTGACATGCTCCACAGCTTGAACACAGACTGTTAATCTAATACTGATATAAACTGCTTGGTTATTTGTTACACAGGTGCAGGAGAAATGCGCCATATGTAGTTTCTATTGGATGTATCATTTAATTAAATAATACTTTAAAGTAGCTTGAACACAGTAGGAGTTAAATGGAAAATTCTTCACAGAATAGGGTAGGCCCTTATATGCAGGTCTTGACTTCTACAGATAATTTTTGCTATATGATTCTGGGTGAATAAACTGAAAAAGGATTCAATAACCTTGTCTAACTCTATAAATTTGATATTCATCTCTCATTTTACTGCTATTTTCCCTTAAGCATTTCCCCAATAGCTTTTGGTTTCCATAAATGCTTGCAGAAAGGAAAGTTTTTGCTTCTTTTCAGTGTTTTTAAAAGAAATTATTTGTTCAACAACCTTAAGATGTTATTATTCTTCCCTCCATTTGTAAAATGCAGGATTTCACAGGAATTAAAAAATCTATTGACAGTTCATTACTAGGCAGACTAACAGCTTTAATTGGTCAAATAATTATTTGCTGAGAAAATTTCAGCCAATTATCTTCAAGTATGCTGTTGGTGGAGAGGGAGGATTCTTTGTCAAGAGGATGCAGCTGCGGAGGCATTCCATGATATCAGAAGATAATCTGACAGTGTCTGGATAGGCTGAAGAATATTCTTTTTTGTCACAGGAATATGGAAGAATCCCTCTGGCAGCTCTCCCTTTTTTCCAACCCCCTCAACTTTGAATCACAGAATGATATGGGGTAGAAGGGACCTCTGGAGATCACCTAGTCCAACCCCCCTGCCAAAGCAGGTCCACCCAGAGCATGTTGCACAGGAATGTGTCCAGGCAGGTTTTGAATGTCTCCAGAGACGGAGACTCCACCACCTCTCTGGGCAGCCTCTTCCAGGGCTCTGCCACCCTCAAAGTAAAGAAGTTCTTCCTCAGGTTTAGATGGAACTTTTTATGCTCAAGTTTGTGCCCATTTCTTCTTGTCCTGTCACTGGGCACCACTGAAAAAAGATTGGCTCCATGCTCTTGACACCATCCCTTTAAATATTTAGAGGCATTGATCAGATCCCCCCCTCTGTCTTCTCCAGACCAAAAAGACCCAAGTCCCTCAGCCTTTCCTCATAGGCGACATGTTCTAGTCCCCTCATCATCTTTGTAGCCCTTTGATGTACCCTCTCCAGCAGTTCCCTGAACTTCTTGAACTGGAGAGCTCAGAACTGGACACAATCTTTCAAAAAATGCTAAACCAAGAAGTGCCCAGCATGGGAATCTGTCCCTTTTCCCAAGAAAGCATCAGAAATTCCACCTGGGAAGGTTCGTGCTGTGTGAAAGGCAGTTGCATATCGTGATAGAAAAGGTAAGAGAAAACATCCGTTTGACGTGCGTGTCCTGCAGTGCTAATCAGCAGTAACAATACCGGAGCTCTAGGAACTGTACACAAGACAACAAAGAAATTCTCAGCAGTTGTTTACAACCAAAATTTAATTTCTTTAGCCTAGGATCTGTCTATACCCGAGAACATGACCTTATCTCGGCAGCTTTGTTTACTTCTGCTGATTTAGATCCACAAGATAGAACTTATTTCAGGGATAAACTTCTGAACAATATAGACACACCGTTTATCCTCTTTTGTGTGATCTTCTTAAAAAAAAAGCTCATAAAGCTTTTTTATTACAAGCACACCCTCAAAATATTACTTATTTCCTGAGATGTGCCCCACGCAGTGGATGAGTCTCACTTCATGAGACATGTAGAATAGGAAAGTTCAGGTTTGAAAGAAACACATGAAAGTTCTCAACTTCGAAAATATTAAGATCTTGTCAAAGAATAATAGGGGAAAACCAATCAGGACAATATATAATAATTTAGAGAGACAATTTGCCAATCATTTGCTCTACTCTGAGCTTCTGTGGGGAAGTTCTCCTAAATGACAACAATTTGACTGGTAAATTGTAGAGCTGCAAACACTCATCTTTGGCATCTCCATTAAAAGGCTTTCAGCTATTCCTTAGCTTCCTGAATGTAGTTTTATTTTGTTTACTTGTTTGGATGTAATTGCATGCAATTTGTAATTGTGCCTTCCCCTATAATTACATCTGCCACTTTCCGTAGTGAAAAAATGATGCAGCGACCACCAAAGCATGGCAGTATATAGATATATGTAGTGAAAATTGATCAATTTTCACGACTACATATGTTTTCAATGTTTATACATACCATGTAAAAGAATGAGGACCTACCACATTTCCAAGTTGCACCGATTTTTCAATGGAAATCTAAACATGCATTAAAATTCTCCTCATCTTATTGATCACTGCAATAAATACTTTGCTAAACTAAAATCCTTTCATGGTTTTAAATCTTTTTTCTTTTTTTTTTTTTTTTTTCAGATAACTGCATAGACACACAACACTATAATTAACTGAAATAATGATATTTTACAAACTTCTATATGGTGTCCAGTAATCCACGACTGTTATATACTGCAGCATTTCACACGCTGTATTTCATTAATTTCTAAAAATAGGTCTAAAATACAGAACTCTACACTACAAACTCTAAAACTACAGAAGAAATGGACAGTTTGGATAATCCCTTCAGAAATTAATTGAAGAACACATCGTTTATACAGAAATGGGGACAAGGTATGGAGCAGAATCATACTATAATGGAAACTGAAATGAAAATCTAATCCAGAGTTTAGAAGTCCAAATTTAAACAATTCAGAATCCGAACCTGAACTGAGGAAGAATATTGCAACTGTGGATATGAAATGATGAGAAACTAGAGAGGAAATTACCGTTGTCCTTCTCCTTGCTGATGGTGAGATGAAGAGGAGACAACACCCTGAGAGTCAGTTTGTGCTGGCTGTCATTCCCTCATTAAAGCACTTACATCTTATGCTTAATCACTGCATCAGGTTCTTTTCCTCACTTTCCTTGTCCTTCTCATAAATCTCAGACCTAACGGCAGTGCAGAATCCACAACCAAGAATTAAGCACTCCAGTCTCTCCATCGTACAAAACGAGACACTCTAAGGATCTTCTGAATACATGCACATGGAGCAAAGAAGCACAGGCAAACATTGGCTACATTATTAGATGTCTTTTAATTGGAAACTAAGACTGAAACAAAACTAAATCCCCTGGCCCACAGCCAGTGGGGTACAGGGATATGAATCCTTCTGAAAGACAAAGGGAACACAGAGTGCTCTGACTGTTAAGCCATTATAGCTGAGTGGGACAGCAGGAACACCTCCAGTTCTTGTACCTCAAACACAAAGTTAATAATAGTGTCCCTGAAGTTTTAATTATCACCATGTCTTACTCACAGACTACATTCACCAAGCTTAGACGAGAGTTTGTCCTTAATTGTCCTGAAGGGGACCTACAGGAGAGATGGGGAGGGACTCTTGATCAGGGAAGGTAGTGAAAGAACTAGGGGTAATAGTTTTAAATTGAAAGAGGGGAGATTTTGATTAGATATTAAGTAGAAATTCTTTACTATGAGGGTGGTGAGACACTGGAACAGGTTGCCCAGAGAAGCTGTGGATGCCCCATCCCTGGAGGGGTTCAAGGCCAGGCTGGAAGGGCCTTTGAGCGACCTGGTCTGGTGAGAGGTGTCCCTGCCCATGGCAGGAGGTGGGAACTCGATGATCTTTAAGGTCCCTTCCAACTCTAACCATTCCACGATTTCTCTAGCTAAGGTGGATTTTGGATTCACAGAAAAGAAAAGCCCAATACACCTTCTTATTAAAAACAGAACTGTCCAGAAAGTTTCAAGAGCCTTCGGTTTCCATTTGCCACTGTACGAGGGCAGCTGGGATCACACATGGAGGAAAGCTACTGATGGAATGAGGAACTTTGCTTCAGTTTAGAAAAAGGCAACTTTTCTCCTAGTGCTTCAAATATATGCCATCCAAACTTCTGGCCCACAGATATGAAGATAGTGTCAAAAAGTATATAAAAGCACATGGCACTGGTTTACCAAAATATTTTTGTCGTATTGAGAGAATACTAGCAAAATGTTTGAATTCCTTTAGGTTCACTCTTACCAAAATCAGAGTGAAGGAGCAAAACATCTCAAGCAACTGGCCACGATGAAAACATTTCAGTCACTTAGATAAATGGCTGACATTCCAACAACAGCATAAAAAGTGTGTGCATAAAACCTCCTAACTAGCAACGGCGTCTGTGCGCTCAAGCCGAAACGTTCTCCTCTGGCATAAGAACATCCGCATATGGTGGATGTCTGTATATTTAGAAAACACAAATTACAAAGCTGGTGAGGAGCGTTACAGTTCTGCACACAAACCGTTGGTCACGTTCATGTGATGACAGTTAAATTATAGTGTATCTGTCAATCACAGTCATTAACTCTGTGTATGTGAATATGTGCGTGTATGTAAAATCCACTCCGCTTCCCAAGTATAATGCACATGTGTTAACCTATAACATTTTACTTTGGAACAAGATGGAATATTCATACATTTTTCACTGCTCATTTGACAAGCAATAACTTCCTGAACTATTGTAATCTGTCTACACGACTGTATTCAGACCGGTCCACCCAACAGACATCCTATTAGCCTCACTTTACAGATAAAATAACTGAGACATGGAAGTAAAATAGCAAAATGGTGACAGATAAACTGATTCCTCCTTTCTAATCTGCCCTTGCTGTTTCCACACTGTCTTCAAGATAGAGCCAGTCTTCAGTACTCTTTGCATTTTTCAAGATAATTTTTACAATCTTTTTAGTACTTCACTAGCTGCAATATATGTATGCACAGACCTTATGTAGGAAATAAAATTATTAAGAAATTTTACTAAATTATTAAGAAATTTTACTAAAATAAAGCATGCCAGGTACTAGAGAAGCTTCACTGATGTGACTTTTTATAGTTTTCCAATTTTATTCACCCATTTTACCCCTCCCAACCCCAATTCTTTTTCAGGGTAGATTTTTGTAAAGCTATGCTCAGCCTTTACTATCGCCATCAGGAGCTGGAAAAACACTGAACGGGTAAATATGAAAATACAAGTTAATTTGCAGCTGGCGGAAGTCCAGTAGTCTCTCTATAATTTCCAATGACCAGTTGCTTCTGGTAAACAGGGAGGGGAGGGAAGAAAGAAAAAGAAAAGCCACATTCAAATGCCTTAAAAAAATTTCTTCCAAAACACAATCTCAATCTATTTCTCCATTAGCATTCTGACTGACCTCCTAGGAACAAATCTATTTCCTATTCCTCCATCATCAAATGAGAAGGAAAAGTGGAATGAAAACAATAGATGCGATAGGCAATGAACATTTCTTAGGCAGGCAGGAGAGAAGGGATAGTTTCTGATAATCTGCTCTGCTCCATCCCCACCTCCCTCCCTGTCCCTTCACAATGCAACACCTGTTTGTGAACCAGGCAAAGCTACAATTGCAGTCCTTGTGCTCTGTAATTCAGGGAGTGATTTCCCGATGGGCTGGTTTAAGCATTAAGTTGTTGCAGAGAGGATGCTGAGCCAGGATGCTGCAGTGCAGCAGGCAGTGGTGCCAGCAAGGGCTTTTTCCTGCACTTTCCCCCAGTTTGATACAATTTTCACTGGACCTGGCTCAAACTCCCTAATGGTAGTTACCCCTTCTCATGCTGGTAACTGCCAACTGGAGAGTACTTCATCAGGTGCAACCGTGGTGTTGGGATTAGTGACTACAACTTTTTACACATGTATTGCCAGGTAACACTTATCAGATATTTAAATGACTGCAGGGGGCTGGAGCATCTCTGTGATGAGAACAGGCTGAGAGAATTGGGGTTGTTCAGCCTGGAGAAGAGAAGGCTCCGGGGGGACACTGTAGCCCTTTCCAGTACCTGAAGGGGGCCTACAGGAAAGCTGGGGAGGGACTTTATATCAAGGAGTGTAGTGATAGGACAAGGGAGAATGGTTTTAAACTGAAAGAGTGGAGATTTAGATCTTAGGAAGAAATTCTTCACTGTGAGGGTGGTGAGACACTGGAACAGGTTGCCCAGAGAAGCTGTGGCTGCCCCATCCCTGGAGGTTTTTAAGGCCAGATTGGATGGGGCTTTGAGAAACCTGGTCTAGTGGGAGGTGTCCCTGCCCATGCAGGAGAGTTGGAACTTGATGATCTTCAAAGCCCTTTCCAACTCTAACCATTCCATGGTTTGGAAAGCAGAAAATAAGGGGCAGGAAACAGTTATGAAAGGAAGGGAAGAGCAGGGTGATTCTCACCCCGGCAGCAGTGGCTTCCCATGAGAACCCCCCCAGGTCTACACGTACAAGATCACAGGGACGCCGGCACGAACCCCCAGTGTAAGAACAGCGCGGTGCATCACCACCACCGGGACCTGGCAGACCCAGCTGCAGCAGAGACACGAGAGGTCACACAGCTAGAAGTGAAAGGCAGGCAGCAAAATTGCAAATGCAAGGCCTGAAGCTACACAGCGGTGAAAGCCCCTGTGGGACCACACGAAGCCCTGTAACTGTGCATGCTGGTATTGCTGTCTGTATTACTGTTAGGATACTGTTAGCTCCACCACAGAGGCCTCTTCTCCAGGGCACACCCACAGTAGAAATATTCCCCTCCTCCTTAGTTTGTATTACCTTAGCTTAAATATTTCTAAGTTTCATTTGCCTTTATTCTTTGGTTCTGGACTTGCTCCTCAAACTGAATAACTACTCATCTACATTCTAAAAACTGATTTTAGAACAAAAAAAAGTCATATATGGAACTGATGTTTTAATATATCCATGTTTTTCCCCGTGTACTAGCAGATAATCCACCGAGCCATCACCAAAAGAAACCTTTAAAGGTTTGAAGAATTAAATGTGCTATTGAATGGTGCCCTCACTTTGAGATCAGTATAGAGAAGCTCGTTATATTCACAATAATGTCAACTCACCACAGATAAATCTGCACCAAATCACAAGAATTTGACATTCTAACTTGATCTGCATCAACTGTGGTGTCTTTGTCAAACCATTCTTGGGTTAATTGTGGCTTTGCAGCTATCAGATTCTGGAATCAAGACAAGATTTGTGGGTTACTTCTCTCCCACAGCATCAAAGCCATTCCGGGATGAACCAGCTCTTTTCCAAGATGTTCTCCTGCTGCAGATTTCCATAATCTATTAAGGAAGCCTATTAAAAAAATAAGTCTGCAGCAGCAATAGCTCATGGTTTAATCCATGTACAGATTTCCTCCATGAACTGACACATGCAACAGTAGCTGCAAGCATACCAGCGGCAAACAGGGTTGCAAGTACTGTATGTATTTTTCATTTAAACTCAGTAATTCTTTAGAAGGCTTATTATGTCAAAATAAAAGTGTTAGTATCATTTATCTCCTTCTGAGAAATATATTACCTTATATATCAAGAAAACTAATTAGAGCCAAGAACATTGTTTTCTTGTTCTTTCTAAATTGTACACAACCTTTTTATTGGCACAGTGAATTGTCCCTGGTTGAAAGTGATGATTCCTTCAGAGCTCAACACTTAAATCTTTATTTAACAGTGGAGCCAGCCCTGAAGAAACAATATTCCCATGTGTCGAAGTAGTGTATTTTTGAAAATACAGCCTTCTGCAGAAACAGATTTCAATTACAGTTCTTAATGCCTAAAATACAGTGACCTCATTGACTAATTTTCCCATCTACTTTATACCTATGGAATATACAACAATTCCAATATAAATTCAGCTGGCCATAACCAACAAAAACAGTATTTACTTGAGAAATCAATGACTACACTGTAAATCATTGCATACATTGACTTTCTACGCTCACAAATGTCACTTGCTCCAACCATGCCACAGCAATGACAAGTTACTATGGAAACTAATGTATAAATTATGTTTTTAGAATAATTAAAGTGTGCATTTACTTCAGCATTACAATATTTATAAGAGCTACGTAGAAAATAAAACATCTTGCACAAAGGCATCCACCATCCCTGAATTGACTCTTGAACCCCATGGAACTGAGAAAGAATGCGTCTTTCTGTCGATGAAATACTTAAATGGTTTATCTAACAACACTTGTCCCCTTTGAGAGGAACCATTATCTGTGTTTTATATCTCCATCAGGCACCAAACTGAACATAGAAATCAGAAGCCACATTTCCCAGGGAAACAAGGGCAAAGCAGACTTGAAGGAAGAAGAGACAATCATTTTGGATGCTCTGAATATAAGCAATGGAAAATATTTCTGATGCGGATGTAGCTCTAGAAACATCTTCCTGACCTTCTACATCTTCACAGAATGCGCCAATGTAACTAAGCATTTCCCCTCACACGTTAACACAGTGATAGGCAAACAGAAAAAACCAAAGCAGAACAGCATCTTAGTCCCAAAAGACCAATCCCTTTGTTCTGCAGAGCATGTCAGTGTGTCGGTAGAGGGATCTGTGAAAGAGATGGAGTTAATTGCTTTGTGAGTCCAATGCACTGTTAATAGAAATTTCTTCTGAATAAATAATGTGGAAATAGGAGTATTAAATAGTTCATGATTTTCTAATTTACCTTAATTTGCCCTCATTCTGAATTGCCAGAGCAGAATGTGTTCTGCTTCTCAGCTAAGTAAGGAGATCAGGAAACCTTCCCTGGCCCTGGAGCCACTCGGGGGGTGAGGGCCAGCCCAGGGGAGCTCCTGGACCCCAGCGGTGGATACACCCCCCTGCGACTGTGTGCACGTGTGTGTGACACTCCTCAGCTCCCACTGCCAGGGGTACACTCAGGATCAAGTGAAGATGATTCATTCATGAAGGTGTGAGCACGGGGTTCCCAGAGCTCTGAGGTGAAAAACCCTCAGCCTGATGGACTCCCAGATGCCTGTCCCAGGGAACTTCTCACCTCACGCAACTTGTAATGGGAGAAAATAGTAAAGGGCAACATTTTGTGGCTTTGACTCCCATAAACACACCTTTAGTGGGACTTGATTCTCCATTGCTTTGGGCAGTGCCACATCTCTTCTTCCAACTGACAAATGTGCCTGCCCCTTCTCCTCTCCACTTCTTGTTTAAAAAAAAAAAAAAAAAAAGTAGCGTCCATTCAAATCAAAACATTCTACATCTACTACAAGAAGAGAAGTAATTACAAATATCTTTATTTTTGCTTTTGGGAAGGAGCACACGTGCTGTGAACTGCACATCTATACTTTTTCTATTTTGACTAATTAAAATCCAATTCACTAATAAAGCTCTGAAGAAATAAACTAAACTAAACTGAAGAAGACTCCAAACCCTACCTCTGTTCACATTTAAAAGCTGGCTGACTGCAAAGGCAGCAGGGAAACCTAAGCCAAACAAAGAGACCTGTTCCTGGACTGGAAAAGCAAAGTCACAGTAAGTTCTCAGTCTCCTCCACAGCCTCCCTTTTCTGTCTCAGTGGTAACCTCACCTTCTGGTGGCACTTAAATGTGCTCTGCTGCTTTGTCCCTTTGTGTCCATCGTGCATATCTCAACTCTGTGCCACTGAATTGCACTTCTGATCAAAAAATCTGCTTCCCCTTAAGTTTTACTCACATTTACTCACTCCTCCCCCACATTATCTAATTGAAGTTAACAGAATAGCAATCTGAGTGCAGTTAGTTATTCCTCTAGCTTTTAATGTGTTTTTTGTTTTGTTTTGAATAAAGTATTTGTGTCTAGTGATTAAGAGAGGGCCTGAAGCTCAGGGTTGCTTTGTTCTGCCACATCTCACAAAGTAAACTCAGGACAAAATACTGGGTTTGCTAAATTTTGCTCTTCCTTAATATTATCTACATGCTTATAATAGTAATCTTCTACAGCATAATTATGTGTATGTAACATTTGAACTCCCCCCACTGAAAGGTGCTATATAAGCGTTATTTAACCTTGAGTTCATTATCACTATGAAGCCTTATAAGCAGAAGAAACAAATAATCTTATTCATATTAAGTCATCCTCTAAATACTAATCATTCAGTAGGTTAGGAAACATTATTACTACCAAATCTCATTTTTTGGCTTTACTGCAGGACTTACATGGGGAAAAATGAGTAAAAAAAAAAGAGAAAAATCACATCTTTTTAAGAGCAGTGCAGGTTATTAATTCTCCCACCTCGCATCTACCCAGGAGCAACTTGAGAATCTGCACTGTCTTGGAGGCAGCACGTGGTGCCCTTCCAGAGAGCTCTGTGTCAGGCAAGTGCTGGGTTAGAACATCTCGCAGTGACAGAGCTCATGGTTTGACACCAGTCTGCAATTTCTCACTGCCGGGAACTTATTTGAGAAAGACAGTGTATCGAAAACATCTGGTTTAGTTTAACCTAAGTAAGTTTTCTGACAGTAGTAACAGAAAATATCAAATGTTGCCATTCAAAACATAGTACTACTGCACTGGTAGAAAGTGAACTTTGAAAATTAGCTTCTAGATAACAATGGAAAGTGTTCTTTAAAGGAAAGTCTAGCAGGACTTTCTCCTTCCTAGTGTCTTGGGGTCTGCACAGTGTCACATTTTAACTGTTAAATATTGAATTTTCTTCATTTTCTCCCCTCCTCCCCCCCACATAAATTGATTATGGAAACTGCATTAAAAGATGGATTAAGATTTTCTAAATGAGTTAAAATTCTGTTTCACTATATTTCCAAATTTAATCAGGAAAGCTAAATTTATATAGAACAATTCTTCAGAGACAAGTCATTTTCATAATGTGAGCTTAGCAAAAATCCAGATTAAAAAAATTGCTAAGGGAACCTTTTTTTCCCCCTCCATGTACATAAGTAACCACAATAACAAAAAATTACAGGTTTATACATACAGTCTTACAGTACCAGTTTAAAGATGATTATCTTAGTTTTCTGCTTAAAAGGAATTACCGCTTTTGTCACTATGGCTTAAAAAATAAATTAAAAAAATGAAAGAGAAAGTAAAACATTAAAAAAAAACCAAAAAACAAAAAAAAAGATATTCCCATTCCATAATACCATTAATATGTCTTTAACTGTCCTTTAATGTTCCTCTGTGTCGGTATTCCAAAATTTCTGGTTCACATTCATGCTCCATATTCAGCATTTTTTATCACCTACAACAGGACTGAGTCTAACCCGGATCAGAAATTGTGGGGATGGTCTTCAAGGTAAGAGGAGTCTCTGTGTCCCTTTCACAGAATCACAGAACGATATGGGGTTGGAAGGGACCTCTGGAGATCATCTAGTCCAACCCCCCTGCCAAAGCAGGTCCACCCAGAGCAGGTTGCACAGGAACGTGTCCAGGTGGGTTTTGAATGCCGCCAGAGACAGAGATGCCACCACCTCTCTGGGCAGCCTATTCCAGGGCTCTGCCACCCTCAAAGTAATTAAGTTCTTCCTCATGTTTAGATGGAACTTCTTATATTCAAGTTTGTGCCTGTTCCCTCTTGTCCTATCCCTGAGCACCATGGAAAAAAGACTGGCCCCATCCTCTTGACACCCTCCCTTTAAGTATTTATAAGCATTGATTAGGGGGGTTGGAACTCTATGATCATCAAGATCTCTTCCAACCCAAAGCATTCCATGATTCTATGAGAGAACCTTGGCTCTCTCCAGCAGAAATGTGCTTGACCTTGGCTCTCTCCAGCAGAAATGTATAGCTAAGTGCCTATGTAAACACAAATATAAAGTCCGTGGCTCTTAAGAAATTACATCACCTAAAGCAAAATCAAGACGCTACAAGGAAACACAGGATTTCACTAGTATTTCATTAATCCTTTTAGGATTAATCCTTTTAGGATTAATGAACAACCTAAATATGACAGATCATACTCACATCCCTTCCATTGAAGTATTACTAGTAGGTGCAGTATTACAGCAATTAGTCTGTTGTTAGTATCTACATAAAAGAGAAGTTGATATAGATAGAAAATGAGACTTCTTATCTTAGAAAACAAGTGGAAAATGTATTAAAAAAAGAACTAACAGACATAGAAGATAAGAGAATTAATAGGATACATAGAGAAATAGTTAAAAGAGGGTTTAAGTGACTCTCAAGTCTATGCAGGCCCACTGAAAAGGCAAGAGGTTTCTGTAAAAGAATAATTAATATAAGCTATGTCTATATGATAACCGTTTTTGCTAGTGTCCCTTACCTAAATATCTTAAAATAGCTATATCATCATGAGATTCATCTTGTGAATTAAAAATTTGCTAAAAAATAAAAAGGATATGGTAGAATTACTTTTTTTTTTTTTCATAAAATGAGATGTAGGTTATTTCAAGGATCGGTGCTCAGATCTGTGATATTCAACATTTAAGTAAATCACGTGGCAAGTTTGAACATTGGTGCATAAGTTTGATTGAAAAAGCACGGACAATACAGAATGTCTGGTGATAAAATGATAGGTACAGCTCAATGGCAATGAGCTGCACACAAGTAAAAATAACCCTACCTAGCGCAATAATAGGCCCAAGATAATACACTGGCAGGCATACAAGGCATTTGGTGTCATGTCAGACAGTTCTCTAAAAGTGTCAGCTTGATGCTCGCTACCACTCAAAAAGGCAAATAGAAAACTATTAAGAATATCTCAAAAACATCATTATGCCATTCTATAAATTCACGATGTACCACGTCTGGAATTTTCCATGAAGTCCTAGGCATCGTCCCTCAAGAAGAACTTAGAGCAGAACTATGGAAAAGTACCAAAAAGACAAGATACACTATACAGAAGTTTCTAAATAGAAAAAAAAAAAAAAAAGATACTAAAAAGGAAAAAATAAACCAAAACCACAAGAAGAGCAGAATTTTTCAGCCTGTTAAAGACATAGGAACAAGTCCAGAGTACATAGAATAATGAAACATAAGATGAAGTTGAAAAAAAAATAAACTATAATTTCATGTGTTTCTTACAAAAAAAAAAAAAAAAAAGAACAAATTTAAAAAGAAAGAATCTTGTAAAACTGCCATTTAAAACCACAGTTTTTGCAACACACTGTTGTAGGATTTGATGGAAGTCAATGGGTCCAAACACAGGTCAGGGGCAAAATCTGTCATTGCATAGCAGTTATGATACACAGATACAAATCCTAGCTAAGAAGTGCCTTTCTTTTCTCCTCAAGTCAGCAGTTCAAACCTGTGAGGTTCTACCCAAGGTTGGACATGTCTCCATTTGTCCTCTATTTTTCATGTTTCCCCAGTGGGCACTTTCCAAAAGACTTTACTGAATTGTTTGGGCTCTTCATGTCACCACCTTAGTTGGTTTTATGCTTCTGGAATATGCTTCTGAATCCTTAAGCCTATTTATTATTTGTGTATACTTGATCCAACTGAACTTTGATTTAGCTGCTATTTTATTTATTACTGGATAAAAAGTATCTTACCTAGTTGAAATAGGAGGTAAGAGGTCATTATAAAGCTATTTCCCAATATCAAACATTTTCTATCCTTCCTTCTTGTTTTCATTTATTTTTTGATCTTGCGCTCTCATAGCTTTCCAAAAAAAAGTTATTTAAACTCCATTTTACGTGATGTGACAGAAGGAGTATGTTCCTTGCCCCATTCTCAAAAATTTGTATCTGTGCAAAGGGGGCGCTGAGAGCACCCTGTGCGAGGTCAGCAATGAGACAGCATTTAAACCGGCAAGAACCTACTGATGAAGAACTATTACCTAACTAAAGGCTGGAAATGTGCTGAAAATTTCCTGTACTGCAAAAAAGGACAACTTCACGGAAAAGGTCAAGGACTGAAATCAACAGAAAAAGATTCTGCTTTAGCCACTGGACAGTATTATCCAGTGGTTTTCTCTAAAACAACAACTTACCCAACAAATTGCTAAATTCCTCCCATTCAAGGCACACATCAGGCAGACAATGCACCAGGATTGCAGTCCCACAGGACTTCAAAATATCTGTTCCTGATCTTTCTCTATACCCCAGCCGTGGCTGTTCTTCTCCTGCTGTCCTCCTCCTGCATGCCAACGCCAGCACCTGCACAACCCCAGCCTGCTTCAAAAGCTGAATGTGTAAAAGCAAACCCTCCTGATCGGAAAAACAGATATTCTGCAGACAGATCAGCTCCCAGCATCACTCACTGTGCAAATGAACAGATTTTAAGTGACAGCAAAGAAGGAAACAACACAAACACTGCTGCTAGAGGAACCATATGCAAATAGTCTGATTCACTCTATTTTTTATTATTATTACTATTATTGTTCAGTGTAAAAAAAAAAAAAAGCCTAGACTTCCATAACACCTTATTTCCCTGAAAAAAGCTTCCTAAACATAAGAAAATGGGAGTTTTCCTCACCTTTTCAGATAATTATTTACTTCTCTCTAGAAAGGTATTTTTCTAAAGAGATTTAAAATGTCTTCAGTCCCAAAGATAAATAAAGACTGCCCAGTAGTACAAGGAGATTCTAATTGATTAGCATTAGCAACATGTCCAACTACAGAAAAATAATTGATTGGTCAATGAGCAATTGTCTCTGCTGCTTGTGCAGAGGCGTTACGAGGGCATAGGAGAACCAAAAGAACATGCTATCGTTAAGGTCTCATCTCAGGTGTTGTACTGTTTGTATTATTGCCAGACTACATCTTGTTAAGGATCATCCCAGCTCTCAGGCAGCTAATTATAACAGAACAGCTAACCATGACGTAACGCTGGTGGTCCTCATGCATGTCATCACACAATGATATGCAGTTGGAAGGGACCTCTGGAGATCAACTACTCCAACCCCCCTGCCAAAGCAGATCCACCTAAAGCAGGTTGCACAGGAACTTGTTCAGGCAGGTTTGGAATGTCTCCAAAGATGGAGACTCCACCACCTCCCTGGGCAGCCTGTTCCAGGGCTCTGCCACCCTCAAACGGAAGAAGTTCCTCCTCAGGTTTAGAAGGAGCTTTATATGTTCAAGTTTGTGCCTGTTACCTCCTCTCACTGGGCACCACTGAAAAAAGACTGGCCCTGTCCTCTTGATACCCACCCTTCCAGTATTTATAATCATTGATCAGATCCCCCCTCAGCCTTTTCTTATCCACACTAAAAAGACCCAAGTCCCTCAGCCTCTCCTTGTAAAAGAGATGCTCCAGGCCCTTAATCATCTTTGTTGTCATCTGCTGTACTCTCCCTAGAAGTTGCCTGTCCTTCTTGAACTGGGGAGCCCAGAACTGGGCACAGTTCTCCAGATGGGGCCTCATCAGGGTAGAGTAGAGGGGCAGGATAACTCCCTTGACCTGCTGGTCACTCACGTCAAGCCATGGGGTATCACAGTAGCAGTCACATCCTGAATCCATTCACTTCATATTTATTGTTCGACAGAAAGCCACAAACACAGGCAGGCAATTAAACCCTTGCACAGCTGTGGCAATACTCTATCGCATCACTTTTACTATTTCAAAAACTATGCTTTTTCTAAATTGAGAAAAATAAAGAGTGTCCCGAGTGGTTACCCAGTACTGGCAGGTTGAAATGTCTTGTTTTGTACTTATACTTGCACTCCTTGGTTTCAGGAAGTGTACACATGTGTAAGATGGTATTTGGGAGGAGTGTACAGTCCATTACTGACCATGCTCAAGGTTCTGCTCTCCGTATCTCCCAGCACCTGGTTCAGGGCACTCAAACACAGGTGTTTTCAGCACAGTTTTTAGTAACACAGTATTTTTGGAAGTACTTCTTCCCTTCCCCTTCACACCAAAATGACCCAACTGACAGATCCCATACTTTGGCTTCACTAAGCCAACAAGCTCTACATACAATTTTTGATGCTCAGAGGGCTGGAGCACCTCTCCTATAAAGACAGGCTGAGAGAGTTGGGGTTGTTCAGCCTGGAGAAGAGAAGGCTCTGGGGAGACCTTATAACAGCCTTCCAGTACCTGAAGGGGGGCTACAGAAAGGATGGGGAGGGACTCTTGATCAGGGAGTGGAGCCACAGGACGGGGGGTAATGGTTTTAAACTGAAAGAGGGGAGATTTAGATTAGATACTAGGAAGAAATTCTTTACTGTGAGGGCGGTGAGACACTGGAACAGGTTGCCACGAGAAGGTTGTGGATGCCCCATCCCTGAAGGTATTCAAGATCAGGCTGGATGGGGCTTTGAGCAACCTGGTCTGGTGGGAGGTGCCCCTGCCCACGGCAGGGGGGTTGGAACTAGATGATCTTAAAGGTCCCTTCCAACCGTAACCATTCTATTATTCGCTGTTCTCCAGTACCCCATCATATCAGAGACATGGGTAACTTTCTCTGCTTCTCTTCTGACAAGTTCATCCACTGGACAGCAATGAGGCAGCAAACCTGGCTGCTCCCCTCTTCTACACCAACTGGACTGTCCATCATAATTACAATATATTTAATCAAATCCAAACACACCTCCCAGACAGCAGCTATGTTGAAAAAAAACTAGAAGGCTTCAAAAGGGAGTGCAGTTATTGCAAAAATAATCATCTCTCAAAGCAGCACATTTCAATAGCTTAGATTTGGGATTTCTTTGCTGGTTCACCAGGCTCCCAGATTTCCTTTCACATCTGCTCAGGGTTGGATATCCCACATCTATTGAATTTTATTCAGCTTCTCCAAAGGGAATTTATGCAATAATTTAATTAAGGCTTCCTTTTGTTCAGCTAGCCAGCCTGGGTCAGGGGATTACAGGGATCCCAGGCCCAGGCAGGATGAATATGTGTTCATGTTTAAGCCATTACTGATGATGAATTACACAACGGGGATGAAAAAAACAGATTAATACAGGGACCATATGAAAATCACTAGGAACCCTTCAACCTTTTTAAAATGTCTTTTAGTAAGAATGGAGGAAAATTGAAAAATATTTGTGCTTTCAACAAAATATGTGGTCAATACCAGTAAGAGACAGAGTTAATTGAGCCTGAGGCTCGGTTATGAGAAGGTCCTTGGTGTTTCAGATGTTTGACAGAATCTCCTATTAAGACAGAAGATTTGGACACTCCGAAGGCTGCCTCCAATGAATGATTTATAGCATTTCTTATACTTCTAATCATCGTACAACGAAAAGCTTGCTTTAAATTATTTTCAGCAATTTCCTCCTCACCCCTAAACCAGGTCATGCACCAAAAGTACATAGGTCTGGAAAAATGAAATATATTATGGCTATATTAAGCATATGGGTACTTAGGAACATGTAACCTTATTTGCTTCAGGCTTACCTGGAATTGTAGTCTGGGGTTTACTAGTGTTCTTGTTTTATTATCCTGTCTACTCCCAAGACAATCAGAATTTATCTAGCTTGATAGAGTAATGCAAACTAAAGAATAAGATAATTTAAAAAATATATAACAAATGCATGACTATCTTGAGGATACACACTCCACATAGGGGCACATACCTGAACACAGATTTATAACACTTATTATTTAAGCATATGAACAATGAGTGAACTCTATTTTATGCGCTCACAAAGGTAGCGGCAGAGAAGAAAAACAATTTTAAGTGTGCTGAAAAACTACACTTAGAATATTGTCTGGGATCCTTTCAGAGACATATTTTACTAAATTAAGCCCTTAAAACAAAAATTAATTTGGCATAGAAATTCTAAGTCAATTCTATATTCAAAAATAGCACTTACTCACCTAATGCCATTTTTTCCTATTCTCTCTACATGATCAACTGCTATTTCTTCCCTTTCTCAAAAAGGACCTCTTTTAATTCTACACCAAAACTTAACACAAATTAATAAAAATAATTAAAAAAAAACTTCTTTGAGAACCAATCTCCATTTCATATTTTCTAGTTGTAGAAGTAGTTGTAGAAATCTAGTTCTATGAGGATATTTACAATAAATTGAAGTATAAAATTTAGAATTTTTTATTAAAGCATTTAATCTCTCTTTTCATATAAGAAATGAATATATGTAGACCACTTCCTCAAAGAAGATCAACTGTAATGGCTCCTTTTCATTTGTGTTATGGAATTCTGACAAAATTTCAGCCTCCTCTGTCCTATTTCATTATCCTTCCTCAGTTTTTAACAACATATGCTTTGTCAGCAGTCTTCACTTATAGCATATTGCTCTATTCTTTATGACTGCTCTATCTTGCTAAAAATAGAATTGGGAATTTGTCTTGCATAACTCAGGCATGGGGCTTGTTCTGTCTATCTTGTATTCTTTCTCAGCTTCCAAAAATTCACTTACTGTCATTTTTGTCTTGAAGGTTCTCAAAATAATATATACCAGTAAAGTATATATTGCTCTTTCTTGACAATTGCTGATTCCTTAGCTTGATAGAGATTTTCTCTGATCTTATAGACAGCTCTAGCACAGTCAAAATTTATCCACTCTTCAGTTTGCACATGCAATTTTGTAACTTGTCTTTAGCTATTAGAAATTTTCACTTCATTACTTTTAAGACAGAAATGTTGTAAGAAAGAGTTGCAGATTTACCCATACTACAGTGTTTGGAATTTTTTGCTGGACCAAGTTGTGATGCCCTCACCAAGCAAGGCTCCAGGCTCCATAACTTTTGAGTGTTTTGTTGGACAGTGGCTCAGTTGGCCTCACAAATACGCCACCATCACCAGAATGTTCATTATCATTCAGTATAGAATGGCAAGGATCACTGAAGTGAGACAGTTCAGCCAGCTCTTTAACTAAGGTGAAAAAACTATTTGAATTTTCCACTATTTAGAAATTCAGCCAAAACCATACACCTATGGTTTCAGCCTTTCCTTATTATCATTTGTTTGAAAGGAAAGTACTCTGTCTTCTCCAATTTTCTATCAAACTACCGTTCTTCACGCAAAAACCAAGCCAGGCTTTTCACTTCTACAATTTGGACAAATTAAGGTCTTTTTAGTTTCTTCCTGGTTTCCATTACAGGGAAAGTATATAAACTTGTCACCTTGCTTGGAAGGAAGCCTTTTATGAATATTTTTTAAATCGTCAACACATGCCTTGAACCGTGGACAGAGGGGAGTTTCTGACAGTGTTTATAAATGAACAAAATTCAGAGGTACCATTTTTCCATTCCTACCCGATACACCTTGCATACACATACCAGGGGATAGCACTAAGAACTCATATTTAATTCATTTCCATCAAAATAACAGCCTGCAAGAGTAATCACTTCCTAGCGAGGATCATTCTTTCTCAAAGTGTGACTTTAATAAAAGCACAGGCTTTTTTGCATGCTGCTTGCTTGTACACAAGAAATTCTGGCCACTCCAAATCTGATCGGTCACTGTCATCATTAACCGCATCCCCAACCCCTGTGTAATCTGAAAATTTTATGAATGCTCCTTTTATATTTATTACGTGTGATAAAAATAGTTAAATAGTACAGAAAAAAAGAACCTCAAAACAAATCTACCCAGTGATGCCAAAAGATTTTTGTAAAGATTTTTTTTTTTTTTTTTAATATACCAGTTGCTTGTTTTTAATCTACTGCACCGTGTTGTTTTGCTGATCTTAAGGGTCATGTGCTGCTGATATTTTTTCCAAGGCATATGACTAATGTCAACATCTTTATTTTATCAATCAAGCTCGTAATCTCATCAAAACCGCTATCAAGGTAGTTTGGTAGGATCTATTTTCCCTCAGCTAATGCTGTTAGGCATTAATTACATTATCTTCCTTAAATTTCTATCGAGCAAGCCTTGTATTAACCACTGTATTATTTTGCTGTGGATCAATACCAGGCTAACAGGCCAGCAATCACCAGGACCGTTTCATTAACTCTTTTTAAATATTGGCACAACATTATCCTTCTGTCTGGCATCTGTACCTTCCCCAAATGAGTTATTTTAGTTATTACAAAGAACAGTTCGACACAAACAACAAAAATGCCATTGCTGAAGTAACTTTGACATTTTTGGTATAAAAGTCCAGAACACATTTTCAAGAAGCCTTAGGCATCTAAATCCATAAACATTAAGAGCTTACATCAAACTTTCTAGGCCCTATGGGTACCCAGAGCTCCTCTTACAGAGCAGGCACAAAAACTGAGTCTGAAAACGTTCAAGTTTATGGTCAAGACCCATCAGGGCAAGACTACACTCAGCTCCTTCTCTTAGTGGGCTCTTCATGTAGATGAGCTCTGATTATTTCAGGAAAAAGAGGAAAAACAGGTTCCCCCCTGCCTGCTACTGCCTACCCTGCTGACAAAACATTCCCCAGGGGAGATCCCAGTCCACATCCACCTCCAGCTGAGGAGACTTTATTCCCTATTTCACACCTCCTTGGAGGGTTCCCAACTGTTACGCTGTCGGGTATTATGCAACTCCATCTGTTTCTGCTATCACATTTTATATGGATTACGTTCATAGTCAGTGAGCTAAAAAGAAGGGAAAAGTAAACCTGACTCTACAGTGTGGGGTGGAGGGAAGAGCCGCAACTCCAGACCCTGCTTCTAGTCAACATTTAGTATTTTGGTGGCCTGCTCTGGCCAGTGAGCTACTGGTTGAGAAGAGGCTTTTAAGGAATTTTTAAGTAGCAAATTGAAGAACACAGCCTTGGATACTGCCAAAAATTATTGCAGAGCAGATAATAACAGAAAGCTATTGCTTAAAACTATCCAGAAGCAAATGGTTCCTGAAATTTCTTAAACTATGTTTGCATAGAATCATAGAATGGTTTGGCTTGGAAGGGACCTTAAAGATCATCTACTTCCAACCCTCTGCCATGGGCAGGGACACCTGCCACCAGACCAGGTTGCTCAAAGCCCCATCCAGCCTGGCCTGGCCCATCACCTCCAGGGATGGTGCATCCACAGCTTCTCTGGGGAACCTGTTCTCTAGGCAACCTATTTGTGTATATATATATTCATATATTCATATATTCACACACAAACACACACATATATTTATATATTTAAAAATAAAGACTACAGTGAAATAAAAATTGACATCTCTATAGAACACAAATTGCATTGTAAGTTCTGAAACAAATGAAATGTCACTTCATTTTCCTTCTACTTCTGGATATTACACTGCACTGTGTTAGGTAGAATAAGCAACCATGTAGCTTATTTAAAAAAGTTGTTGTTACAATATAGATTTGGCACAGTTTATACATCTAGATAAATGAATCAAAATTATGAAGGAAAACTGAAATGCTGCAGATGTCAAGATGAAAAGTTTTGACACTATCAAAACAAAATGAGGAGCTTATGTAAACCTACTGTAAGTGAAGATAGCAGTGATAGAGATGGGAGCTCAGACCTCGAGAAAAGTTCAGACCTTGAGAAAAGTTCAAACTCTGGTCAAAACCATTGCATAGAAAAATGTTGTAACTGCTTTACTATTCATATCTCTTTTAATACTTTTTTTTTTTTTTAGAAATATTTCTTTCCGAGGGGTAAACCATCTTCCCCAAACAATACCGTATCTCAAATCAGTGCAAATTATTTAACTGGTAAAATGTTTATATCAGCGACATAATTACAATCATTCTTTTAACACCTAATTTTTCAAAAAAAAGCAACAGCACCCACTTAACGATATCCAGCTGCACAGCACCCAGCAGATTTCCTTTTTCTCTTTACAAAGCTGTTGAAGCAATGATAGTAGTAAACCAGAGTACACCATACCCATTGGAGCAATTTCTCCTCACTGCCTTTCTAACTTCGCCACTAAAAGTAACTATCTTCTTAGTTACTGCTAATCTGTGCCTATATTTTTTATTATTTCTTTTATTGACAGTTCACTGAAAACACCAGCAAAACAGTAGAGTAACTCAACCCCATCAAATAACACTCTGCACTGACACAAGGAACGCAACATCTTTGAAACTTGCACTTGTTTTCCAGCTCTGCCTCAGAAAATCTCAAAGAAACATCAGGTGAGTTGAAAGTCTCCCTGCTACAACTCCCAAAGTAATAGAACTCTGTTTATTTCCTAAGAAACACTCGGAATACTATCAGAAAGGAAAATTTTGCATGTCTCCAACACTTTCACCCCCCCTATATAACAACGAGATGTTTGCATTTAAGTGAATACGCGGCAAAGAAGCAACTCCAATACGCATGAATTCTTTTCTGCATTAGTGTGCTCTATGCAGTGTTAAAATGCCAAATGCTTACCCATTTCACTCACCACTGTAACAAATATACATAAATAATGCATAACAAAAGATCACAGTATCAAGATTCTCCAAGGAAGGCCCATGTTAACTGGCTTTTTCTATTAATTCTTAATGCAGAATGAAATGGCCATTTGCTCACAGTGTACTTTGCTGGAGCAGAGCGGCTGGTCTAAGTACAGTGAATGTGATGGGTGCCCTGTAGCAGAAGCAGGATGATCTTCACAAGCCAACATGGAGACGTCCAGCTACTTTCTGTGTGATACCAAACCACAGACAAATACTCAATATTTAAAAAATTCAACTCTTCCTCCAAACCAAAAATACCAGTTGAAGCCATGTCTAGACCATCCTGCTCTCTCATATAATTTAAAAAAAAAAAATTAAAAAAAACATAATTTAAGAGGATTAGAATGTAGAGTTAGGGTAAAAAAATAATTAAATAAAAAAGCCCAACCACACAAAAATAGCCCAACATGGAAAAATGAAACAAAATGAGTCATCTCATCAATTGATTTTAGCCACAAAGAAATACAGACAAGGAAAGAGGGTGAAAAAAGAAGAAAATTATTTATTTCAGAAAGCCTTGAGAACCTCTTTTCGAATCCATATAAAAGGAAAAAAGGTGTAAGGCATTTCGTAGAAACATTGGTGTAGCTTAAGCAAAGCAAGCCTACTTATCCTAATCCTATATATAATTTATATACAAAGTCCTGTAGCCTTTTAAAAATACTCATTGCAACATCTTACTACTAATTATGATCAGTTACAACTTTAACAAGCTCAGGGAATCGATACAGCACAAGAAACAAGCACGAATACAGACTAAATATGCTGCAAAGCTCTCAAATCGGTTATGTTTTGATGCAGCGATTTCATACGCTGTTCATATCGGATGAATAGTTGGTATCACCATCCCTTTGCTGTTCCCCTCCTGTGTTCATACCCTCTATATCTGAACATCTATGATTCTGTGATTTTATTTTCATCAGGTTGAGTCAAGTCAGGAAATTGCCATATTCCATTACGGTCCAAAGCAAACAGTTACTTGCGGACTCATTATTGCCTGGTTTTAAGTAGCATAATGAGTTTTTAACAGATTTGCAGAGCACAAGCGATTAGAAGGAAGCAGCGTGTGCCAGACGTGAGGTTCGAAGTTCCTGCTGTGAATCCCAGATCTCTTTGTGCCCTCGTCTTCATTCTCAAATGCTGGCTCACACACACTCCCTTTCGGAAAGCAGGATGCTTTACCATCCCACACGCAGGCAGCGTGCAGGAAATAAAACACACCAGTTAATGGCTGTCTTTGGCTAACTGGTTCCCGACCCCTTTTTTAAAAAGCGTGGCCCATCTTGGTCAAATTCAATTTAAGTGACTAAAATAACTGCTTTAAATGCACCTTCACTGTCAGTTAGGAAAATAAAATAAAATAAAATAATTTCTCAAGTAATAAACTGGATTGCGGTAATCCTCACAGAGTGTCCTGGGTACATTCTGCACCAAACAGCACCAAACCAAACCTAGAGATGGGGCTCTGAAAGAAAGAAAGACTATTTGTCTTATTTGCTTGGATTTTGGAAATGCAAGAATGTTCAAGAGAGTAGATATTTCAGAAAAATTTCCCTTTTATGTGCCCTTGTGAGGGGGTGATCTGGGAATCATAATCCCATGGCAAACAAGAGAAGTCTCAAAGGATTGCTTTTCTTTCCTACCTCCAAAGGGATTCTGTCCCCACAGCACTTCCATCCCCATCAGCTGCCTCTTTTCAAGGCATATATTCCACCGTGTTCTCATTATTTGAAAGTTTGAATACATAAAATTGCTTAATATTAAGAATATTCTTTTCAGAATATGCTGCCGAGCCTTCCTGGACCAGGCTGAGAGGAGGCAGAGATTTAAAGGACATCTCTGGAGGCAGTGCCAGGCAGAGATCTACAAGGGCAAAACTCAGCTTCATGTCTGACACAAACACATCAACGGTGACAATATTCCATCTGGGCACTCTGTTGTCTCAGGCTGGCCACTAAAGGCTCTATTTCTTTGAAAATATTTCCTCTTGCTTACTGTGAAATAAACTGCTAGTGAGCTACGGGGATTCCAGATATTTGTAGCTACCCAAACTGATTAAATGGTTCTCAGAATAGTTTGGTGAAAAGGTGTAAAAATCATATTTTCAATCGGACTGAGGACGTCTGAGCTTCAAGGGGTAGTTATATGTCTGAAGTAAAATGTCTTCTAAGGAACAGTTCCTAAGACTAGAGTAGAGGACTAGTTTAAAATTACTGAAAAGTACAAATTAAATAGGTATTTTGGTAATGTGATTTTAAAAATTATAGTAAACATGTAATAAGTCGATTTTGGTGTGTTGTGGTTTTTTTTTTTTCCCACAACTCTGGAAAAACAGTATTAGAAGATGCTTCCCAAATTAGAAACAGCTTTTTTATTTTATTTATTTATTTTATTTATTTGGGCTTTATGCTTTATGGGCTTTTATGTTTGGGGGGATTCAAAGCTGGAGGGGAGAAGGCAAAGAGGAGATACAAAAGACAAAAAAGAAATGAATCATCTAGAAACCTATGTCCACTTCAATGGAAGAAAAACACAGAAAATTAATGTGTCTTTTTCTGAATAAACCCTGCATAGAGGAAAAGCCTGTAAATTTAATTCTTTATCTAATAATTATGTACAATTATAACCAGAAAAAAGAAACAAGACTGAGATCAAGTTTTCTGCTTTCTTGTCTCGTCCACTTTTTCAAAGAGCAAAGTTGGAAGAGTCCTCCTTGCAGGCTTGGGGGCAGCTCTATGTGCTGCCATTTAACCTACAATGGAGGTTAAACAACGCAAAAAAAAGTACACACATTTTAGCCAGCAATTAGTGGGGTTTATGAGCTCCCCCAGAATGTTATTCTCCAAATTGATGGAAAAAAACCCGGTATTTCTTTCAAGAGTGGTTGACATTTGTGAACAACAAGGCACCAGACCATCAGGTGGCTAATTTAAGCATTAACAGTCCTTGGCAGGAAAGACAGCCAGACTGCACGCAGGCATTTATGACAGCATTTCTAAATGTAGGTTTTAGTCTGTAATCCTATAAATGAACATTCTTTTGTGCAATATTTTGACAAATCAAGGGAAAAAATGCCAGGAAAAATCCAGCAGATAGTATGAGTCACACCTTTCCTAAGCCATTTCAGGCATCTGTTACTATGGGACCATATGGATAAAACAGAAGATGCAGGTACCTTTTCCAGTCACAAGCATTCTAAAGATACACATATGGCTAGAAAAATGTTGGGTTTTTTTTTTTAAAAAAAAAAAAAAAGACACCCCAATTTTCTTATCTGTGAATACTATGTGCTATGATTACAACAGATTTTTTTCTTGTCAGTGTTACAGTTAATTGTTATTCACTGTCGCTCTTTACACTCTGACCTACAAGTGCTAAAATCAAAAGTAAAACACTTCACTTTTAAAGGTTGGGGTTTTTTTTGTGGTGGTGTTTTGTTGGCTTTTTTTTTAAAGTGTGTGTGGGTGTGTTGTGTGTCAACACTAATGTCCTCATTCCTCATCTATAATTCAAAATTTGATTATTTTACTACAAGCTTATTATACTGTTAGAAAATGAATTAGTTCAACAGAATAGGCTGGAATTGTGTTTCTTTTCCCCATGTTATAAGGTCACTGAATGATGAATGTGAAAATAGCTTTGATACCTCAGGTTAATGGATCATTACCTACATTTGCATAAGACAGACTTAATCACCACTGTTCTTTCATTTTATAGCCAAAGAAGATTCAAGAGATATCACCACTAAAAACAAGTAATAAAAACCCTCACACATATTAAATGCTATAAATAACATTTGCTTACCTCATGTATTTCTATATATGGGTTACAAAGTGTTGGCAAGACCTATAAAGAATCAAAAGCGTGGAGGCAGAATAGCCCCTGCTGGCACTACGTATGTCCAACTACACTTCAGAGAGAGATGACACAACCAAAATCTGAGTTTTTAAGACAGATATGCAAGGTACAAATCTTGGGAGGGTTATTCGTCTTCCACCTAAAGATCATAAATTAAATTAACAAATTGCAGTATACGAGTTCTTTAATATTCTGATTTTTGCAATAAAATCATAGCAAGATGTGTCAGCTTAAGATTTCTAACAGTACCTGCCAGTTTTACTGCATTTTCCCATTTGGGGTATTGGGAACATTTGAGGAACAGACTGGTAAGGTTTTTTTCAAGCTGTTCTCAAGGTGTGAATGAACTTCCAAAACCATGAGAATTAAAAAATTAGAGAAAAATGCCAGTCTCAGGCACCTGAAGAGCTATCGAAACTGGAAAGGAAAGCCTAAAATAATATGTCTTTTAAAATGCAAAATCACATACAAATATGTATAAATCTGTGTCAGAGTTTCAAATCAGCTGGGCTAAACTAAGTGTGGAAGGGAAATTAGACAGTAACATTAGAGAATGTCTCAGTATTTCGAGGAATATCCAAGTCTTGTATTAATTTACCAGTACGTTCTCTTAAATAAGTGCTAATTTTTTTAAAAACTTCTTTTGCTTTGCTATGATCTGGGTTCCAGTTCTTCAGCTCACAGGAATCCTTTTGGCCCTGATGCAGGACCCTCTGCTGGTTTGGATCCAGCAGAAACATTAACACTGTCAGTGCTTTTTTTCTTCCTTCCATCCTGAAGGTTTTTAAATATAGCATTTCCTTTCCAACTTCCTTATCAGTAAACCATATGCAGCTCTCATCATGAAAGCTGTGTTATCACCTCTGGTCTTCCAGTGACAGTTCTAAGAGAAATCAGCTTTAAATCAATTAGAGCATCAATCAACCTCCGTGTACTTCAAATTCAACAGGATCTTGTGTTTGAAAATATCCACTGGAAAGAGGGGCTGAATATATGTAGATGACTATCTTCTTTCAGTTGTGATGTCGTTTTGTCATAATGATAAGCAATGACACTTGAAACAAAAGTGTGTGAAACCTGAATCTCACAGCCTGAAAAATGTCAGTGTCTCAGGACATGAACAAAGAAGAAGAAAAAAAAAAAAACCAACTAATGCTGCCTGGTTTATCTTCTGTGCTTCTTTCTGTCAAGTAAAATAAAAGCGCAAATCTATAGAATATACAAGAAGTATAAAATGTTCTTTCTTTCCCTGTATACCCCTGGCTGTCCTGCACGGAAGGTAATTGCTATTTAGTCAGGAATTGCTGAAAACTAAGAGAAGCCACCACAACAGATAAGTGCAATTGTAGGCATAACCCAGAAGTGACAAGGGTCCAACCTCTTAACGTGCTTTCATTTGTTCCTACAAACCTAGCTAGAAAATAAGGTTAATTTTCTGTTAGAAATAATTTCCAGAACTGGTACACAAATAAAGCTTGTCTATATTGACGTGCATTTATAAACTTAAATAGAGACAGATAACATTTCACTGAAATTCTACTTTTTTTTTTTCACTTGTGAAATGTGTCAACAACTTATTTTGACTTGCACACCTCAAAGTGTCCCACCAAACTATCGCTAGCAGAATGACCATGTGTTCATATGACCACAGAAATCCCTCACAAATTGCTTTTATGATATCCTTCTTTCAGACTTTCATTGATGCAGTCCAACATATAACACAGTAAACTTGAAGCACATTTGAAAACAAATATCGTATCAATATAGTATTGACGAAGCTCCTGATATACATATGGAGGACTATTTTAAGCTGCTTTGCTTAAGGTGGATCTCGATGTTCATCATCACCAATAAAAATGGGTGGGTTTTTAAAATCAAAATAAATCAAGATAGATTATGCTTCTTCCTCTATTTCTCTAGATGAAGTAATCAAGTTCTTTTTGAAATTTAAAGGATATTATATCAAAAGGATTTTACTAGGTATAATTACGAAATGAAATTATTTTCAATTTTCAGTACAAAATTTAATGTGGTCTTACTAAAACATTAATTACAGGTAATTTGTCATTTAGAATTAAAATATATATATATCTCAATAAAGGAGTTACAATACTTTATGACAAAAGACAGCAGGTCCGCTGCCCGCATATATAAGCAGAAAAGGCCTTGATATTCAGCAAGAGCAGAGATATTTCCTACTGAGGAAAAGAGACAAAAACAGAGGCCATAACCTTGTATTTAAGAATGTTTGCTTTGATGAGAACAGGCTGACTTTAACGTATTAGTCAAGAAATTAGTTAAACAAATTAAGCAAGCTATTGCCCGTCACAGCCCACCATGCCTGTTTCTCATCAGACACTTGATCCTGCCTCTGTGCATCCGTGGTCAGAACTTTCACTCTATTCCCAAACAAACTGGCAGGTTCAATACAGCAAACAGGACAGAAATGTGGGTTCATTTTTCTTCTGCATGCACAGGTTAGTGCAATGTATTCATATATTTTTATGGATATTTATATGTATGTATGCATATATTGTGATAGCAAGAGAACTAAGCTGGGACAGAGATAATGGAGGGTTTCTTAGAAGTAAAAGGACGATTTAACTCCAGCCTTCTGTTTTTCCTTTCTTTATAAAAGGAGGTCAAGGTTGAGCTAAAATATTCATACTGTAAAATCATTTCATAACAAAAATAATGGCATTCCAAACTAACTGCAAAATAAACCCAGTTTTTCCATTTTAACAGTGACTCTCTGAGAACAATGGGAGATGGCACTCTGGAGAGAAGTTCTAATTTCAGTTGTGAACTTCTTTTACCATGAAATAAGAATGTGAAGTGAGACGTGATCTTCGGGTGAGGATACACAGCTCAGTTGTCCTGGTACCCAGCTGCAAGACTGATACTGGTGCTCCCAGTCTCTACAGTTCCTCCAGCTGGAAGGTGCTAGGGGAGGACACACCAGGGAGCAACCTGTCCTCCACTCATCATCTTAAGAGGGTCAAGAAGCAGCAAGTGAGGATGGTGGAGCTCAGGAGCTGATTTGGCAGAGCAGTTTAGCAGATAGTTTGGCCTCAGCTGACTTAAATCCTTAGGAAATCTGTTCCAGAGAAAAGTTTAGAGACTTTCTACAATGGATAGAAAAGGATTAACCAAGTAGCTTCAAGGCACAGGCAGGAGAGACAAGTGGACATAATCCAGAAAACTTTAAGACCAAGGTATTTTTGGATTTCAGATAGATCATAAAGCAGCTGCAGGGAGAGAACATGAAGCATCTCTGCTTCTCCTGGTGCCAGGAGGGATGGAGGACAGGGTAATGGGACAAGCTTTGCTCATACTATTGGTAAACCATCAGCCTGATGTGCTAACTGCATGGAAAAGTTCTAGAATGCTTGAAATGGAGATTTATCTGAAAAAAGCTCTCATAGGGTACTCAGGACTGCAAGGGAAAATTCTGTCATGTGGTCAGTCTCTGCTATTCAGGCCAAGTTTTATAATCAGAGTAATAAGCTGAAGAAGATGGCTCTACTGTTTATTTTTTTTTACCTATTTTCTATCAAAGGCAGTTCAAGAACACAACTCTTATGGTGATTAGAAACTTTCTTTTTGGAAATAAAAAAATAATAGTATGAAAAGAGAATTAATGTGATGCTTTCACTAAATCTGATTCTCAACTTGAACCAAAGGTTTTGTAAATATTCTCCAACATTTCCTCTTGACTATTTCACATATCTTTGATCATCTTGTTTCTTTTGGGGGCAATTTTTACATGTCAAAATCAAAAGAATAGAGTCAAGTCAAGTCCAGTCAAATAGCTGGAAGGGATCTACAATGATCATGAAGTCCAAGTGCCCGACCACTTCAGGAATAACCAAAAGTTAAAGCACATTATTAATGACATGGTCCTAATGCCTCTTAAACACTGAAAGGCTTGGGGAAAACACTCAGCAAATATTTCAGTGATGATAACAAATAAAGATAATTCTCTTTATAACAGGACTGTATAACCATATTAATTTTCTGCTTTGGGGGACATAGCAAACCAATGGTTACCTTTCCTCTTAAAGCTTGTAAACAGAGAGTTAGTGTGGGATTTTTCTACCAATTAATATTTCATTTGGAATAAGAAATCATACTTTTTTATGTAGAACAATTTAAATTTTTGGAGTTTACTCATTCCTCTCTACAGATGACAAACTTTAGCAATCATTTTTTTGTTCATTTAACAATCTACAGTATTTCTTGACAAGACTTTCTCCCTCATTTTACCTCTGTGCAAATACACTGCATGGCACACAGTCCATTCAAATCAGAGGCAAAGGTAAGCGTACTGTAATAAGCAAAATCCTACATATCTTTATATAGATGCATTAAAATACCTTATAAAGGGCATTCTACCCTCAGGAAAGGCACCATTTACGTTTCATTATCCTACAATCTTTTCTTAGGAGTAAGTAATACTTAGTGACACAGCGTATTTAGGGCAAATCAGCAAAGCACATAACTGCGTGCTTACATTTCCGGATGTGCCCAAGCCCAGCTCTACTCAGCACAGGCCACTGACCCCCCCAGTCAGCAGAGCACTTAGGAATTTCTGCATAAACCTGAAAGCACACACATATTTGAGAAACCACCACGCGTATTACCATCAGTTTTGCTTAAAAGCAAGGAAAATGCCTACAAAATACTTAAATCACTGCCATGCTTGTAAAATATCCTTCTTCCTGTTCAATGTTATAAACTCTACTCTCAGGAGTTAATAGTTTTTCTATATTCAAAGCTATTAAAATAAACTATACAGACTGGGAAGCACACAGAAGAAAGGAAAGTATGAGATATTCTGTAGTGACTCTAAATGTTGTAATTTTCCTCTATTTCAACAGTCCATTCCACAATGCAATCCTCACTGGAATATGGTTCAACATTTAATGGTTAAATGGTTAAATGCATTTGCCACTCACCCTTTTGGCTCTGGAAAACCCGAAGCAAACCAGAAAGGCAACTTGTAAACTATGCTCTACTTCACGTGTTTGTGTGTGTGTTAGAGAGATAATTAGTTTGGATTAGAAAAAAAGATTTCCTGCCCTCCACCAAAAACAGTGACATTGATGTGACGTTATCCTATTAGTCTTAATTCTCCCAATAAGTACCAACCTCTAAGAGAAAATACAAAGAAGAGAAGAAAACAAATAAAAGATCAAGCTTGCAGTTTTGAATGGTGCCCCATAAATATCAGAATGTCACTTTTGACCTTTTGGAATCTGCTGAAGGAAAGAGATTTCTGAGAACTCTGTATTTTGATTTGGGGTTTTACATAATTTTCTGGAAAGAAAAGGGTCAGAAACTGATTGTGTACACAGAAGTTCGATTATGTTTGGCTCAAAGCCCTTCAGCTTCCAAGTGTTACTGTAATTCCAAGTACGTTTAGCAGACTTGTTCTTCCATCCCCCACCCAGATTTTAATACTGTAGCTCCTTTGGGTTTTGGGGTTTTTTTCTGAAGTTGTTTCTTGGTAAATCAATAGATCTTAAAAATGAAAGAGGTCTAAGGAATTTGCTTTGAAGAATTATATCAGTAAGTTACAAAACACGAATAAAACAAACTTCAAGCACAGAACCTCCCAAAGCAACTTCTGGGAAGACAAAACTGTACTTAGTATCTGAGGTTATTGTATAGAAAGCCCTGGAGAATTATGCATTTGCAAATCAGACAGCATTAGAATGCCAGTTTATGAAGGCTGGTTTCTGAGAGGCAGTTGTCACCTAGAGGCTCTCTGATATTAACAGCAAATCACTCCTGATAGTGTGTTTTGAATCAGAAGCAAGAACATGATTATAGCATTTTGATCTTATGCTAAATATTCATGTAATGGCCACAGGGGTGAATAGTAACTATTCTCCAATGAAATTATTTTTTGTATATGGGTGTCAATGTCACCAGAGCCAAAGATTAATCTTTCCCTTTGGTTGCTACAGAAGCGCATGGATCAGATGGATGAGTTCCTAACACTGCCAGCCCAGACTCCCGGGTTTTGCCTGATGGTTTGTGTTGCCCTGTCATGAACTAGAAATAAGATCTCAGCTTTACGAGACGTTAAAATGCTATATTGCTCTCCCACTTTCATCCTTTTGTTTCAGCAGCTACAGTGACCTATCATCTACTTTTTGAATCTTTTTTATTTTTTAATATTGAACTACCATGACTTTAGGTAGAAGGCAGAGATTTAAAGAAGCTGTGTCAAATTATTCCAACCTATAGTTGTTGGGTTTTTTTCTCCCCTTCATCTTGCTTCATATTATGTTTAAAAAAAATTGTCCAGCCTTTGCTAATCAACCAGTAGAACCAAAAATTCTTCACCATGTTTATCTAATATAGCTGTCTTGATGTGTTAAAGGCTGCTACCATGGAAAACATTCAACTAAATTTATTCTAATCTTGGATAGAGATATCTTAGATATGAGATTATTACAAAACACAATGATCTGAATTGTAATTAAAACCAATATTTAAGGTATCGTGCAGTAATGTGTGACTCATCATGACTCTACCACCACTAGAGAGAAAGCAGACTGTAACCTTGAGTTCTTTATCTCTCTGGAATCAGCACATCCTTTCCCTTGGTGACCTGGCAGAGGTATATCCACTCTGACACCGTGGTTTGAGTCAATAACCTTTAGAAAAGCTAGAGAGAAAGAGCCTGTTCTGCTATTCCTTTTCTACTCTTTACTTTCTTTGATAAGTGTTTTGATCACAACTGATGTCACTGCAACGTGTTTATATACCTAGAGCTGAGAGAAGAGAAACAGTGAACAACAACTGGCTGGTTTATGGATTAAGCTTAGTTTTATCCTCTTGGCAGGTCCTGTCATCACGCTGCGGTGAGCAGAGGCAAGATACCAACCAGCCAAACCATACTGCAGGGCTGGAGATGCCAGCATATGCAGAAGAAAAAGGGATATCACTAGGATGGCTGAACTGCCAGTCACCAATGTGTGAAGAGAGGAACCACCAAGGTCCATAAAAATACTGGAGCAAGACTAAAAGGAATCTTTAAATATCTTCTAAGGTGATGTTAAAGAGAATTAAATAAAAGGCTCTGTGCTTGGAACAGCTCATACCCCAAAGCTAGCTCACTTCTATTTCATGCCAAATAAAAGCTGTATGAATCACATAATAAAATGTTATGGCTGCCGGCACAATTAATTAGAGATGGAGGAGAGCCCAACTTTCACCTCAAACAGAAGTGTCATATTAGAAGAAGAAAAGCTGTTAAAATATTGTGACCATTTCTAACTGATTCAGTACAGAAATTAAGAGATGCTAACAAAAATATTAATTCACCAGAATTAAAGAGAGCACGTATCGCTGTAGCATCCCCACTACACAGTAATGTTTGTGAAACACCTTCTGGAGATCATATTGTGATGATGGTGGTTCAGCACTTCAGATGGCAGATCTCTTAATATCCCTACTGCTACTTACGGCAATGAGAATCATAGCAGTATCATCACGGGCCAATTAAGCCTGTATATACTTTAGGGACAAGACACTTCCACAATTAATGCAGTAAGCCCTAAAGTCCACCTTCATACTCTTAAGTCTGAATATTCCTTCTACGCTTCAGACAGTTATACTGCTTTGAGCATTTCAGGAAACAAAAATGAATTCAAGAATTACTCAGGATTGCTCAAGACTGATGACCCAATTGAAGACATATTCAAGGATGCTACTGCAATGTAAACCCCATACTGTGTTTTATTCATGGCTGGGTTCATGAAGCACCATCTTTATATAATTTGAGCATATGAAGTCCACTCACTACATCTATGCAGACCTGCACTGCACAAAAAGCCAGGCAATCCCCTAATAATACAAAATGAAACAAACAGTTTTGAGTCAAAGAAAGCTAACCACATCCAGGTCTGCATCAAAAGCAGCGTGGCCAGCAGTCAAGGGAGGTGACTGTAGCCCTCTACTCTGCTCTTGGTAGACCCTGCCTGGAGTACTGGACTCTGGAGTCCTCAGCACAGGAAGGACATGGACCTGTTGGAGCAGGTCCAGAGGAGGTCACAAAGACCCTCAGAGGGCGGGCACACCTCTGCTATGAAGACAGGCTGAAGAGTTGGGGTGGTTCAGCCTGTAGAAGAGAAGGCTCCGGGGAGACCTCAGAGTCCCTTCCAGTACCTAAAGGGGCTACAGGAAGGATGGGGAGGGACTCTTGATCAGGTAGTGGAGCCACAGGACGAGGGGTAATGGTTTTAAACTGAAAGAGGGGAGATTTACATTAGATATTAGGAAGAAATTCTTTACCATGAGGGTGTCTAGTCATTGCTATCCAAAGAGAAACAGATTTAGGACCAAAGTTTTGGCAAACAAGGATTACCCTATTCATGTCCCACTCATTTTGAACCAAAGCAGTATATTATTGTGTGACTTCACAGATGACAGCCAAGACATCAGCTGTAACTGCTGATGCCTGATCATGTCAATTAGCACAACTACTATTTTAGAAATACTTATATGCACAATGCAGTTCAGCAGAGTTTGAGGATTCAGCTTCAACAAAAGCAGACAACGATGACACAAGGGTTCATTTATAACCTCCCTGCATATGTCATTTCTAACTTCTAAAAATGTCCATTTAGAAGACCTAGAAAATACACATATCTATTTCAATTATATGTAATTACTAAACATGTCTTCAAAGTTTGTTTCCCTTTGGTCTTTTTAAGATTCCTCTAGAGACAGAGTTGCTGTTTGCTACAGAATCCTGGAAACTTCCTGCAAAACAAGCTCTTAGTAAATAAGATTTTTCTTAGTCTTATGTTTTGATATTATGGTTTGTATGGTTTGTTAGGCGAGAGTTACGCTCGAGTGCCTCGATGCAAATTGCAACACCACACAGATATACATAGTGACACGCTTCTGTCTCCACCAAACCTTATTAACAACCCTGATTGACAAGAAGCTCAGTGTCTTAGAAAAGAAACTTAACTAGGTTTTCTTTTGTGATGTTTACCCACAGGGAATGCGGAAAAATATGTATTCCTAGTTAGAATTTTTCCTCCTTGCATGTAAGAGGAACTGAGGTTCCCCTAGGTATACATCCTTCCATGTTTATGAACAGATGTAGGAAGGAAGCAGAGTTTATGGTATACTAGTTTTAAATTGACTCATTTGTGATTTCATTAAAATGCAGAATAAATTTGATACCCCAGGCAATATTTCCACAGAATTCTTTAGGTTAAGATTTTCTATTTCTCTAAAAAAGAAGAGAGATATTCTAAAGGCTTGCTGATTTTATATATCATTAAAACTGCTGTTGAAAGAGGAAAGGAGAAAAGAAAAAAATTTGTTCCTCGATATTCTTCATTACTTCTTTAAACAGCATATATTTCCTGAACCTGAGAAACCTAACCAGAAAGTTAAAGAGCCTCCACTTGCTGAGCATCTATGCAAAATCCACAGAGTAAGTATTTTTGCATATGTTACACTTTTGACTTCTCTGCCTTTTTCTTTCTTTTCTATTAAATATATTTATTCTGGATTAGATTCACCTGGGTCTTGTGCACTAAAAACTGAAAGACAGAGTTGATGGTATGAAGTTATATAGACCAAGAAACTAAAATATCATTCCCTTCATCTCAGGAGTTTATAAGATGAATATGAAAATAAGCAACAGTCCTTGAAAAGGTGATTTCATTAAGATGATGGTAGCGGTGATCATCATGAAACTACCTCTACTATCACCTCATTTTTTAAATATCAAGCAGTAACACACCCTCATTATTATTACCTTTAATTAGGAAAATACCTGCATTGTGAAGAGCAGCAGAAACTTGTGGGGAATGGCTACTTGGAACTGATCACCATTGGCACAGAGGTGTGGTGTCACCTCTCAAGAGCAGCACCTTGCTCCTGGAGGAAGCAGCTTCTGGTGAAATCAAAACCACACCATGCTCAATTTCCCTCCGTGATCTTAAAATACTGAGAGGTAGGCTGAGGGCACACATCGATGATATTTAGCTAAAGCAATGTGGGAATGAAGAAAAGTATTTAGTGTGTGAGATCACACCCCCTCTTCCTTAAACTCAAAGCCTAGAGACTCAGGTCGCAAGTGACAGTAAATCTCCTCCAGAGGTCCCTGTGAATACCTCATAAAGTCTACGATCAACCAAAAAAAAAAAGCCTCTATAGTTTAGCATACCACGTTCTATGTAAAATTTAATCTTACAAACTATTTTGATGATGAACAATAACCTTTGATGAACAATAAAAAAAACATTAATGTACTTCTGGTTAAATATTCATTAGGCCCAGATATCTTTTTATCTTTCACAGAATTTCTAATAATGCCATTCAGGTGCATTAGTGACCCTAAAAGCCATCCTCAGACAATTTCTGAACTAATGCTTGAAAATTTGGCACGCACGGTGTGCATCTGAAATGCCAAGATGAAAAATCATTTCAGAATTTTGTCATGGGAGATTCAGTCACAACCAATTATACCGAGGTTTTACACAGGCATTACAAGATAACCCCAGATCTGCACAGCAGGTGATCAAGGGATATTATTATTTGCAAAATAGCCATTTCTTCAGTTGCAACCATGGTAATTAGCTGAGAGAGTGACAGGCACATATTCTTTATAGAGTAACCAAGTCCCACAGCAGAGGGGATGGTTTCCTTCTGCTGCAAGCTCATACTGGAGTCCCGTTATTAGCTATTTCTGCCTTAGTCTTCTTCACAGTAGCATTCCTTACACACTACAACGTACCAACCTGGTGCATACATGGATTTTAGTAGAAAGTATGAACTCTGTCAAATTCAATTATCTTATGAATAGTTGGTCTTCTAGTTCAGTACCAGGAATTGCTTACCAAATGTAAGAATCGCCACTTAGGCAGGAGGTATTATATATAGGTCATCTGAAAATGCTTTCTGATCAGTAAAGCCATAGGGTAAACAATACAACAGAGTACTTATTCTATTATATTTATGGTGAAGATATAATAGAAATGTAGGGAGAAAAAAAGTTCCTTTGCTTTTCCATAATGTTTCCACCTTACAGATCCATCATTACAGCTATTATTCTGTGAACAAAGAACGAAATCTAGTTTTGAAAGTTGAATTAAAGTTTTTGGCTTCATGACAGAAGGAGTTCAGATCTGTTTAGTTCAAATAATCTTGCTGCTCTTTCAGTAGTTCTTGTGTTTTAGCAACAGCAGACACGCCATAACTAATGTAACACACTCTTCCACTAAAAGTCTCTAAATCACTAAAAATCACCACTAAGATCAGAGAGAGAGTACAGATTTTAACATAAATGTATATCACACTACTGCAAAAAGTGAAATAATCTTTGTGTAGCATTTTTTGGTAGTGTTTACTTATAAACTGGCTACTTGAAATTCCTGACATCTGGATTGCTGCACACTATTTATTCAGTGAGGAAAGAAGAAACAAAGACTGAGGGAGAAGGAAGGTCAAGAAACTGATTCAGAGTTCACTGCCCAATTAATTTCATCTGCTGTGAGTCTTGAACTTTTCTAAAAATTGGAATTCAGGAGGAAACATATAGCATGACCTAAGTATCTGTGACTGGCGTGATTTAGACTGCAAGAGCTATGGGGACAACCAGACAAATACTTTTCTCTCCTGCATAATACAGGAAAGAGGTAATGTAAAAGAAGGCAGCATTTCCCAAGTGACCACCAGAAGGTAAGTGTTGCAACAGAGGTTTTTATTAATGCTGTCTTAACTGCTTATCTTCTGAGAAGCCATTTCTCTTTGAAAGAGAAGAACAGTTCATTGCAAAGTTAGCTAGCGAGGAAGTGTATGGACCCACGGGGAACCCGAGGTTGGAAATAGAAGGCAACATCTCTAAGTAATAAGCCCTATTTACCACATTAGGGTTTTTCTTTCATTTTGGTTTTATGTTGAGAAACTGTAAGCGAGGGAAAAAGCCAGTCTCCAAAAAGCTTAAATTACAAAAAGCCTTGAGCTGGAGCTGGGGGGAAAAAAGGGGAAAAAAGAGCAAAAAATAAAGAAAGTATTCTGCTTGATTAGGTTAGAACTGCTCTGAGAACAATACAAATGGAGTAGAAAACAGCTATGGAATACCGAGATGTGTACGGAGGGGAATATCCTCCTGTGATGTCAGCTTCCAATTTCAGCTCAAGTACATATATTACTTCCCATTAATAAGAACTTGTCATTAATAACTTGTCTACTTACCTTAACAAATTTAGTTCTTCTCTAAATGGATGTTATACAAGGTATTTTAAGAATATATAAGACTAAATTTCACCAATCACATCCTCTGGAGCATATCCACAGATCTCAGTTTCTCTCGGTGATTGCAAACATTGAAATTCTTGCGCAATTAACTTCTATATTTTGTACATTGCTCACTTCCAGATCACATCAGGCTAATTAAAGATTTATTAACTTTTGCAAGTTTTCAGCTCTGACTAGTCACACCGAAAGGTGTATGTGAAGACTAAATACCTGTAGGCAGAATCTGCCTATCTAATAAGCAGATTAATGCATTTCAATTTGTATGAAGAATTCCATTCTACGAGGTGACTTTCCCCGGGATGACACCTAAGACGACGCTCATATTTCTCCACATTCCCTTCCTGCATTGGCTCTCTCATCTCTACTACTCAACAATTCCCATCCTTTGCTCAGATCACCAGAAAGGAGCAAAAGGAAGGTTTTAGAGAATTGGTATGAATTTTTAGATGTTTATAATTTGGCCAAATACTGATAAAAATAAAGATACTGGTGTATTCCATGGGCAGGAGCAAGAATAAAACACGTATACTCAGAACAACATTTTTTAATCGCAGTTTAAATGAAGAAGGTCATGGGTCACTTTGGAGGGGGATGGAGGGATAAGAAATTTGGGAAACGCTTCCTTTCTTCATTGAGTCTCTAGAGCATCTCACTTAAATGCTGTACCATTTATATGGAATACTCAGCCAAACAATGTATCTTCCCTTATTCTCTCTTTCTCTGAAATACTGGACGTATTTTCTAGACTGAAACATCCTAGTATTTAGCTCAGCTCGTATAACCAACATTGAAATTTCTGCCAATAGATTTAAAGCTTAGCAGAAGATAAACAACTGAAAATAGGGTTTGATACGGGAAGGCAGTAAAGAACTTCAACCGTAACCCCGACTGCAAGTTCTTCCAGTAACAGACGAAGCAGAGTTTTTCCCATAAACCCCTAAAGATATTATGTTAGATTCTTTTCAAGTCAAACCAACAGTAGTAGTAGTCTCCTAACAAATTATGAATCTGTCTGTGACTGAACTTATCTGCTGATTTGCTACATCTTATGTGGTAGAACAGACAACTCTTCAAGAGAGCTTGCAGGAGCTGGGACAGACAGACTTCTGACATCTCTAATATTTGCTTAGAAGAATCATAGAAAAATTGGTCTGTCTGAAGAGTATTCAATCCAAAAAGCAATTTACATATCAAAACAAAGTACATCATTGAATGCACTTTTAAAATAGAAAGGGCACTTGCAAACAAAGTATTCAGCAGCATGTCTATTTTAATTATAACTATATACACAAAGCATACACCGTAGGCACAGAAATGCATGGCCATTCTATCTCATTCTCCATCCTTGACCTAATTTCAAAACATTAGATAAGATGTCAGGAAACCATTTTGAGGGATGGTGAACATTTCCACTTCACAACTTATATAATATTATTTTTTCAATATTTCATCTCCCTGTCCTATGCCTTCTTAGATGGAATGTTCTTTATTAGCCTTCACATAACAAGACCGAGTGCCAAAAATGCAAGCACTCTAAACGCTCAGGATATTTCTCTTTTTAAAATCGTAAGTATAATTGAATACTACTTGCCTGAGGAGATTAGAGTTGCAATATGTCTTATGTATCTTAGTTGATTGGATAATACACTTAATGGAACATACCTGGGAAGATGAACTGCTTATCTGGTCGTAGCATATGTCTCTAAGAAAGATAAGACACTTGACTTTTTTCCCCCCCAACTGATAGTTCTTGATAATTCACTTGTTTGTTCATTCGCACACAAACTATTTTATGGAGTCTTGCACACACACTCATCGAGAGTCAAATGCAGAGAGGAATAGCAAGCAATAGCTCTCTGACCCCCTTTCCCAGCAGGTCTCCACAGCTAAAGCAGCAAACCAGAAGACCTTCTGCGTGTCCCGTGCTCTGTAAAAGGGTTGTGGCAGGAACAGGAGAAGCCAAGTGAGAAGAGCAGCCTTGCAAGGGGCCTGGCCTGAGATGTAAGTCCTTAACCCAGTGATTAAGCATCCTGACATAAAGTTCAATGTATTGGTCCCTCCTTCACCCCACAGCCCTCTGCTGCTTATCAGCCATTGTCAGAAAGGCACCTCATACGTGCACAGCCCAAGACTTTTTGTTAATCACCAATAACACCTAGAGTTCACATTTACAAAAACCTGCCTCAAAGGCATAAACAGAAAGGCAGACATTTTCCTGATCCTAGATTTGGGGTGGTAATTATAAATCTCTCTCCTCGTTTCAATTTGGTCTAATGAAATTCAAGTGGGAGGTTCACTCATTTCTGCCACTGCCCATTATTGTGCCTTAGCCAATTACTGTAACCAAAACTGAAACTCTCAGCTACTGGCAATAGTTGTTACTTCATGGCTCATAATATATACCTTATCAAAAATATCTTATCTGCACAGAAAGCCTTGCTATTTACTTATAACTGTGTTTCTTTTAGAAGACTTATGTAGGTACCAGAGCAGTATCTATATTTATATATCTATATCACGTTACAGATCAGGCAATGAAGAGACAATGTCCACTTAGTCCTTTAATTAGAGGAGAGGAGGAGGAGGAGGCAGGGAGAGTAAGCAAAACAGTAACCTGCTCTATACCTTCCACCTGGAGTACAATGAAGCACCCACCACTGCCCTTTGACTGACTGCCACAGAATCACAGAATGATATGGGGTTGGAAGGGACCTCTGAAGATCATCTCATCCAGCCCCCTGTCCACACACTCATTTCCACCACGGCCAATTACAAGCAGCACCCACAAATTAGCAACTGGAGGCTGGTCTTCAGCAGCTATTCAATTGAGGACAGCAGGATAACTACACATCAAGCCAGAATCACCCAGCAGTAGGGCTGCTCGCATGGATAAGGGTAGCCCATCAAGGAGATAACAGTAGGGAAAGAAGGTCCATTGCATGAGGCCAAAAAACACCCAACAAATCAGCACCCTTCTGCCTATGGCCAGAAAACAAAGGGAAGGTAAAAACAGTTCAGATACCCAGCAATTTGTTGCGGGTTTTTTTTTGTTTTTCTTTTTTTCCTGTAAGCTCCCCTTTGCTGAGGCTTCGCTGTCTCAGGAAGAACACTGGCAAAGAGTACCAGGCATAAGCATTTTATTTTATGATCCTTCTTTTCAGCAAACCCTTTTCTTTAATGAACAGAGACGAGAGCTATTGTTCCGTGAAAGGATGCAGTCAGCCTCCTCTGCAGCTACTTTGAGTCATTACGTCCCAGAGCTTTACTGAAAAGGTAGGAACAAACTCAGCACTGGGAACGACAGATAAGGTGGAAATGGTTCTGGGTAGGCCAATCTTTGCTTTGAGAAGGGGATTTTAGTCCCAAGGAGTCAGAGTGGGGGCTGGCTCTGAATAAAAGCTTCTGTCTGGTGGATTTATGTGGAAGCTCATGGAGCTGCAGAGTAAAGGCTGTGTCCTGTTTGGCTCTGAAAGGCAGGCAGGTGGGTAGTCATTAATAGCATGGCTCGGTCCCAGGCAATAAAGGCAGCATTTGTGGGTAACTGAGGTAGGAAACTTGCTGACACAATAAACGCCACTTCTGAAGCCATTTGGCAGAGTCATGGCCAAAGTCAGGAAACCGGTCATACGAAGAAAGGGTCTACAAAACTTCAAAAATCCCAAAGATTCTTTGGTGCCTTTTGCTGCATCACACATAAGTCCTCAACTACATAAGCCTCCAAGGATCAGAGAATGTGACAGACTTCCCCCTTGAAGGGCTCTATGGAAAGATCTACTTTGGGAAGTCAAAAAGACTCCAGAGAAAGATGCTGACAAAGGTTAGAGAAAGAAATTGGATTTTGGCAAACTCCTTTATACTTACATTACTAAGGAAAGGGAACAGACACTTTTTACTGCCAACAACCTCGCTAGCCAGTAGCTCACAAAGAAATGACTTAATAGATTTAATAGGTGAATCATTTCCTATATTAAGTTACCAATAACTATAAATATAGTTGTGACAGCTGAAGTTCCATAGTCCTGGTAGCAGGTCACCCTAGGGCTGCATTTTCTCATACTAGCTGGTTTCCAATTTAAAGGTCAGTTTTAAGAGCTCAACTTTAAGAACTCACTGAGTCACTATTAGCATGGTAGAAACAGTTCATGGCTCATGGACATTATATCACTTAACACGCCTGACATTGCTTAAAACTGAAAGAAAAATAAAAAAGAACAAAAAGGAGTGGTTTAATCTTACCTGCAATCCTTCATTTAGTCAGTGTAGATTTTACTGAAAGCTGAAGCCCCACTGTAGTAAAGAATTGCTGTAAATCACCATAATCCCTCACAAAATTCAACTGCATTCCCATTAGGTTTGGTAAGAATGGTGTAGGAATTGGATTTATACCACACAAAACCATTCCCATACTAAAGATGTTCCTATGTGATCCGGGAATGCACTCCTGATCCTTAAAATGGTCTCCCATTTAAACATTTCCGAAGATTTCCTTTCCATTTGGTACAAGCTATCAAATGTTGTCAACAAAATAGTTGTGATAAGCAGACTACAAGATCTAAAATGTAATGTCTTTCTGCTTTTAATACAGGTCAGACTTTTAGAACAGGGTAGGGCCTACGAAAAAAAGCCCTCATCCTGTACTCTTTTTCTTACTCTCTGTTGTTGTTTTTCTCTTCTTTCTAACGGCTTTCCATATAAAACCTACCAAAAGCATTGTTAAGTTTTACAGCCTACTTCTAAAAATGCCTTTCAATAAAGTGAACCTGCAAGCGCAGTGCTTTGAAGAGAGCAACCATCCCAACTTGGACAAAATGATACAATTTTATCAGCATCAATAATAAAGAAAAAAAAATAAACCAAAAGAATGGGGAAAAGAAAGAAAAAACCCACATGGCCATACCTTAAATCAGATAATTTTGGCACTGAAGATGGAACAGTAAAAGAGAGAAGAAACAATATTTGAGAGGAGGGGAAAACTACCCTACTATGATATACCTCATTTGGACTGATATTTGTGGAATTATTTCAGGCATTCTGAAAATGGAGAGTTTGACTGGACTTTTTTCCTGGAAGACTGATCTTAAAAACATGGAATTCTTTTTTCTCCACTGTCTAATAACAGTATGAAAAATGGAAGAACCGATTCACTAATTCACATAAACATCTTACTCAGAGTCCAACTGAAGGTATTAAGTAGTTTAATTGCATTTGTGAACAGAAAATGCTTCAAAACCAGTCAAATTGATACACCGTCCTGATACTCATAAACATTTCATGCTAGCATAAATGGGCTCCACTACACTCACCCATTTTAAACGCTACAAGAAAATTCCACTGTACGAGTGTGGCCTCTCCTCCACCTACATATAAAGCCTAATTCAAACATAAATCTTAAATGAAACATCCATGTGGCACAATAAATAATAAAATAATTATTGAGTTGTTTGAAGTAATTTTGATCTGTGTGCTTGTTTAGAATGGTCAGCTGCATAAGCAATGCAAGTCGATGCTTGCCAATAAAGCAGTCAGAATATAAAGTGCAATACCTGTGAATGCTTTCGGTCTTGACATATATATTTCCCTGAGACCAAACTACATAACTGATTTATATTTTCATTCTTTCATTTTCCCCAATAAATCCTCAAAAATGTCTCAAGGACAAAAGTTCAAGGTCCAGCTGCTCTCACAACCAACTTCATCTTTCAAAACAGTTGAAACAAATTAGGATAAAATTATTATCTTGAATTTTACTGTGGTTGGGGAACATGCTATTTCCAAGCATTCCGATTACTTAGGTCCCTCTGAATTTTCCTAGGCCATGCTGTGGTACAAGTAACCCCTATGTTCTAATTAAGTGTATTTTTATAAGGAGAAATATGCTAAGTCGGGGGGAAAAATTACCCCTGGAAAGGTGAAAGTAAAAGGAAAATAAGCATAAATAATCAAAAAGCTTCTGCTCTTTTGCCTGTGAAGCAGGTTACCTGTTTGGCTTCACATCTTTCAGTGACCACAGAGAGAAACTTAGGTTTCTGTTTGGAATTTTAAGAGAAGGATCAGCAAGACTTTGGAGACGCAGTTGTTTTTTTTATCTAGATTCTCCCTTCCTGATTAAAAACAGTGAGATCACATGCATTCATGTGTCTTGACGGAGCTTTTCAAGTAAATTAAACTAATTTGGATAAGCTTACTTGATTAATAAAATCCTCAAGCCTGAGAATATTTCATTTTGATGGACAGAAAAGATAACATAAAGCTCTGTAAGAGAAGAAATTTGAGCATGTTATTGAGCTGACAAGCAGCTTTCCATTGCCTCTGTTTTTTTGACAAATGTATTTGGGGTTTAACCTCTATGTTTGCCTGTATATGAATTTATATAATATTGCCCCTCCCTAATAAAACACTTTCCAAAGAGTTGCCATCAATTAATTTTTCATTGGTCTACCTTTAGTTACACAGTAAAATCTAAGGATTTTTTTATAAACCTTCAGCATTGACCTAACTGAGCTCAATGAGAAAATTTATTGGAGACTTCAGATGAAAAGCAGTAGGCCAGCCTCTGAAATCCCACATATATTAGGGTATGGTACATGACAGCTACCATATACTGATAGTGAAGAAAAGCATAAGTTATCTTAATGACAATAGTTTTAAATCAGTTTTGAAGCACGACTTTTAAGTTATTACCTAATCTGAAACCCTAAAAATGAGAACTGAATAATGTTATATGCTACCATGTAGCATATTTCAGGATCTTCCATCAGTTTAGCATGCACATCCATATATCACTGACATTCATATATAATTTATGAAACGTGCCTGCGCATTATCATGTTTCTGCTTTTGTTTTTAACACTCTACAATGAGAAATGTTGAGAAACTGCAAAGGCAAAATCACAGAACAGCGTTTGCTGCAGTAACTGAACCCTACCTGCAAAATCCATCTGACTGAGCAGAGTATTTGTTCTTTTGCTGCTAACCTGACAAGATAAACCGTACAGTAATAGACCATGACTCCAGAAACCTTCTCATGCCTTGTCAGCTTCGTACAAAGATCAAAGCTTCAAAGCAACACATAAAGTTGAGAAAAATGTTTAGGGGGTGATCTGAAGTTACAGCAGCTTGCACAGAGATGCCTACAGGAGCAGGAGAATGATTGAGGCACCTACACCTTCGCTCTTTAATGATGCAAGCAGTTAAATCTTCATGTCGAGGCGCTTTTGGAACACCTTCCCTCTAACAGTACGCACTCACATTCTTTCAGCAGTGCTAAAATCATCGTGTTGTTTAAATTGGCTTACCAGACTTTAAAGAATTTGCTCCCCTTTCTCATTTGCAACCCGATTCAAAAATCCTATTTCAGCACATGACAAACTTTAAGCGCGTCTGCGTTCACTAAGTAACTTCCAAGGATTTGCTATTATGATAAGTATCAACCATCATTTAAGTAAGAGAGATGTAAAGAGGCAGGTAAACATAGGGTATCTTCAAGACATCCATTGAAAAGGCTTCCACAGTTTGAAAACAGAAAAAATAAAGTTTTGGCTCTTCAAAGAAACATATTTGCTGTAATTTTACCTGTAGGAGTTAATCAGAATGCTCTTTGTCTTGTTTGTAGATGAATCACAAGAACGAGAATAAACAGAATGAGAACATTTACAGAACTGTGCTCATTAGAACAAAGTCACCCTCCCTTGCAAAATTTCACCTTTCTCTATAATAATTATAGCTCAAAAAAACAGGTTAACCTGATTATCCACAGCACAACAAACACAACATTTTATGCATCAGCACCGCGTCGCTCACAGTGGGCAGCTCCAGGCAGAGTGTGGCCCAAGCCCACACCATCCACTGCAACAAGAAGAAGGAAATGTAAATAAAAACAACGTGTGAACTAAACCTATCGGGAAAGATGGGGGCAGCCAGGACATTGCAACACGAGCTGAGGACCTACCACTCCTTCGCTTTCACCTGACCCTGCAGCAGAGAGATACCATCTCGAACCTGGGCACCAAGGATTTCTGTTTGCTCTCCTTCTCTTTGGAAGAAAGGCACTCAAAGGAGGGAAGATGGTCTCATGGACCCCCATTTCACCACAGCACCTCTGAATACTGGATATCAACTTGCTGCAAAGACAGACTTCACACCCCTTGGTTGCAATGAGCAACCCCAAGAGGGGGTAGAACTTTCAATAAAACAACTTTTCACATATGCCTTTTGGATTATGGGCATTTTGGGACAACTATTTCTTTTTGCCTTTTTGTTCTCTTGCGAAATACCTATCTGACCCTCTTATTACTGGAAGAAACACCTGCAAACAAGCCTCGTCAATAAACAGTCTCACACACTGCTATTATTTCTGTTTTGAATTTTACACAGCAAATTACTAATGTAACATGTGAGCTGTTTTCGCAGTAATGTGATTTTAACCTGTCTTTCCAGATTTTTTTTCCTTGATTAATGGTAAATTACTGTGAATATTCAACGTCTTTTAGTAGTCTACTTCTACATATTAACAACAAGATAATTATAGGTAATTCATTTTAACAAAATTAAAAGCTTTCATATGTGCAACTTTCAGCCCAAAGATGATTTGCATTTATTCCAATAAGACTACAGATCATGGAAAGGTGCCAGTATTTTTCTGATTGCCAGCTTACTCCTGGAGTTTTACAGAGATTTTATTTTTTTTAATTTTCAAGTCCTTTTATTCAACTTCCACACTACAGCAACATCTCAAGCTTTTGAAACGAAGCCCAACATCATCAAAATCAACAATTTCTGTTTTAATGAGGCAGTCTGTATCTGGCATTCAGCGATTACCCTTGGTAGATTCTGAAGGGGGTGGAAGGGCTTGTAAAGTTGCTCAAACTTGCCGTGCTGATTTGCAAATGAGCTGGCACCGGCTGCACGAGTGACTCCTTCGGCTTCCTGTAAGACCTTCGGTAATGAGATGCATACTGGAATAAAGCCATACTCTGGTTTTCCCACTTTTTTAAAGTTTTTTTGTGAAGACCTAACCTTGCCACTAATTTTTTTGCACAGCACCTCCCCATTGATTTCAGGTGGATCGATGGAGCGAGCTGCTGATTGGAAAACCGAGGGCTGATTGTCGAGTCAGCGCCGCGCCGGTGAAGACAGGGAAGTCTCTGCCCTCCCTTCCCCAGGAGGCAGTCAGCAATTTAATGCTATGCACCAGTCACCCATATTGCCCACAACATTTTAATTGACTGGCCAAGAGCCTTCGCCACCCTACCTTCCTCTCTGTGAAATAAATTCATGACAGAAATCAGCCCTATAAATAACAACATGGTGAATAAAGGTTGCTTCTGAGTACAGACTTGGTAGAAAATAATCCTTCAAGGCCCAGAGCTATTTATATTTTTACCACGTCATTAAGAGTCACATATTTCTGTCCTGGATTATCTAGACAGAAATGCATACACATCTGCATATGTCATATTCAGTCAATCTTATTTATTTGGGCTTACTGTGAAGCACCAGAACAAAACTGCGACCCACGGCGGCTCAAGAGCAGACCCAGATTCTTCCAGTCTAACCAAAGCACTGGCTAAGACAACACTACGGGGTGGCTGCTCTGAAGTCTTCCTATTCAGCAAGAAAAAAAATATTCATCAGAGAAATAAACTTCTTCGGGGAAACACAGACATGTAGTATTCCTACTTTTGCCAAACTAGAACGCCGGGCAAAAAACATTTGCCTTCAAACATATTTCTGACAGGTAACATCAAATTGTACTACATAATTTTCATGAAGCAAATCAAATAATAAAAACAAGAATCAGAAATAGCTGAAGACTATAAAACACAATAGATTTAAAACTAATCAATGAAAAAAATTACTATATGAAATAATTCTCTGCCATGAAATATAATTGAGACAGTAAAATACGGTATACATGTAGACATCTACATGAATCTCTAAAAGATTTCAAAGTTGTCATCACTAAGGGTGGTAAATTTGACAGAACAATATAAAAAACATCTATAATCACTAAATAACTTTAGTTATTTGTACATATTAGTAGAAGCGAAAAAGTTGAGATTTCATTACAGACATTACAATGTTTTCGATTATCAATTAGAAAATTATTTATTTCATTAATAAAGAGTTGTGAAAAGACTACTCTTTCTTATGAGTCTCCAATGCAGATGGAAAGAATTTTGGGTCAGTTACACACATTTCACTTCTTCACGCATTTTCTGTGTAAAGCGTATTTTAGGGGTCTCCAGATGCAGCAGTTGCTTTTAATTCCCAAGCTCCACCAAGAGAGCGTAATGAGTCAATACCGTATGCTCATGCCATGGACCCCTCTGCTTTCTGGTTACATACCTTTCCGGTGCAATACCAAGTTTGATCTTACTAATCAATCCTAACTGATGCTATTGATTCATTTGGGAAGGAAAGACACACGCTTCCAAGGCAAATTTAAACCTTGCTAAATATATCATTTGTCAAAGAATCTCCTAAGGAAAAAAGAAGTGGGAAACTATTGTTTGGGAGCGCTAAAACACAAAGTGACAAAATCCATCGTAAATATATCACCTGGAACGTTGTTGCCCTGGGGGGAAGATTAACTTTCTCTGTCATCTCTCCAGTGAGTCTAAGCTTATTTGCAATGTATTGAGCTTTGCCACACGTGCTATTCAAAGCACCTTTGCGGCAAATCACTTATCACTAATTGCTATCTGTTCACTGCGGTACGAATATGTACACGTCAGTTTTTAGGGCACTTTTTCCTTCTTTCATTTTGTAATTTAAATTGGCTCTCAAGTGAAAAGGAAACATCGCTCTTTAGTTCAGTGACATGCTTTTAATTATTTTGGTAGGTGTAAGAGCTATAAAGTTAATGTATTTATTAAGACAAATACATTTTATGTAAGTCACACAAAATACGACTACAGGCTACTCCCCTTTTAAATGTATGTTCTACTTTCTTAATATTAAAAAAAGCCCTTCTATTAAAAGCACAACTCAGTCCTTTCATAAATCTCAAGCTATCTAGAAAGTTTTCTATGTGAATTAACCAGGCTTTGGGAAAACCCACAGATTCAGGCAATGGAAAAGTGCAGGAAGGCCATGCTTTTATGCTAAAGCAGAATTTATCTGCATAAGTTTGACTAACACTCAAATTATTTAATAATCAAGTGAAGACCCCTCCTCACACTTCTGAGATCAAACCCCAGCCCACTCATTAAATTAACTAAGCAGACGTTAACTCAAAAAAAAAAAAAAAAACAAAAACAAACAAACAAACAAAAAACCTCCACTGATATTACTAAATATTTATTCCATGTTGCATTGACAGGCTGCAGAAAAATCACGATTACTCCATTCACTATTAGGAGTTGACTTCATCCACTGTGGTTCTATGGACCAGAGGAAAAATTAGATATATTCTACCCCATATTCCCAGGAGCCACTTGTTTACACACAGCTTCTACACTAATACACCTGAATAATATACCTGAACAAATAATGTTTTGGGAGAGAGAACAAGAGAGAGAGATTTTGTGAAGGCCAGAAGTAAAAAAGTATAGGTAAAAGGGAGAGAGGAAAAAAAAACAAAACACCACAGATTTAAAAAAAAGTCTTAAAATTAATAATAGATAACTGCAAAAAGTAACAAGTCTAAACAATGTAGAAAGAAAGAAAAAAAAAGGAGGAAGAGCTTTGGGAGACAGGGACCGTCACTTCAGTGAGCCACCAGCAACTGTCCTAACCCCTCTACCCTGGCCCAGGCTGTCACTGGAGAGAGTTCATCCATGAGGCTGAAAGCTTCAGAGGAATGATTTAACATATTTATTTCCTGGCAAGCTGTGACTCAAAATTAAGTTCCTAACTTCCCGACTAGCAGGAGACTCAAATAAGGAGCTGATGTATATTGGGTTTTGCTTTCCCTTTTTGTGCCTTGTTGTGACACTATCTCCCTCATTCCATTACAATTGCAATGTAAATCTATTTGGGGTGTTTTACGCTGGTAACTCTACATTTAGTATTGCAATACAGAGAGTCCATTTTAAGCGCTAAGTGCTCCCAAAAGGTATCTGTCATACTGCCACATTTTATTATGCTCAAACATCAGGGAGAGAGACGGAGGAGGACGAACGCTCACACATTATGATGCTTTACACTGAGGTTGTTTCCCTGGTTGTGCAGGAAACTGCAGAGCTGTGCGGTTTTGGATAAGCTCTCAATTAAATTGATATAAATGCTCATAAAAAAAAAAAAGTAATTTTACTTTTAGGGTCATTAATACCGAAATGTAAGGAATTTGATTCAAGCTACATTCTATTAAAGAAACCCAAGTAATTTAAATAGATTTCTTTAAGTACATTTTCACCTCACAAAAATCTCCACAACAACATACCCAACTTCATCATTCTCCAGCAGTGCATTTCACAGACAGCTGATACACGGAGGCAGCACAGCTTGCCTTAAAAGGACTGGGTAATTCCACATTGGCCAAGAACTCCAAGCATCACAACCAGCTTTTTATTAGTGATTTTAAAATATCATAAGCCATCAGGGTCACTAGATAACGTATGAGGTATTCATTTCATTGACAAGATGGACAAGGTGATTTCAATACCACCTCCTTTGACTAAGACTTCCTTGGCTAGAAAGGAATTCCCTGCTCCATGCAGCATCCTCCCTGCAATAGCTGGCTCATCCAAACCAACTGTAATAATGATGTGATCAGCAACATTATTATGATAGAATATGCAAGATGCAGCATTTGTTATTTAACACCAAGTATCACATAAGTTTTAACATGTAAATAGCAAAGCACCTATCCCGCTTGATACCAACACAAAGTTCTTGGGAATAAAAGACTCTGGGTAGAAATTTATAATTAACAGAAAGCTGAGTTCTGAAATTTCTCCCTAGAACTGAAAACTCAACTGATATTCCCTTTGGTCCACGTTAAGCATACATTGTGCAAAAAAACGTTTCTATACTCAATACACAATCACAAACCACGTTCATAAAAAAAACTTTTGTGAAAACTGGCCATACACCACAAATTGGTAGACAGTAGGATAATAGTGAAGGAAATCTTGGATTATTTGTGCATCTACTTCACAGAAAAAAAAATTAAAATATTTAGAACAGGAAAACAATTCAGTGTATGGTTTTATGACTTCCTTATAAAGTATATTTGCCCTATATACAAGATATATTCCCCTAAAGCCAAGATTATTGTGTAATAGAAAATGCCTGCAATCACTTCTGAGCTAAATTGCGTAGGATGACCAAGTCCTTGCAGCATTACTATTGCAAACTGGTTTGGTTTGTACATCCTTTATCATCTATAGGATGGCAGATACACTGATATTTTTCTGCCATGCAAATAATGTTGATTAAATTATTAATAAAACAAATTTGGTATGGTGAATTCTTTCCCTACGACCCAGAGTTTCATGCCTTCAAGAAATACTCATTGAAACATTAAAAGAGATTTCTGCAGCCCATGTCTCACATGCTGGGTTGAGTTTCCAGCTCACTTTTGTTTAAGTTGGATTTAGGTGTTTCAGTGCTCACGCAGCTCTAAGCAATATCTTCTCATTTGTATGTGTCTGACCTAATTTGATTCCATTTTTTTCTAAACCTCAGAGGTAAGATATAAATGTCAATACAAATTAAACTCTGGCCAATGTAAATCTCTTTAGTCTTTTATTTCTTTTTAAAAGCAAACAAAAGGGAAGAATGAAACAGAGAGAAGCAGGGTGCAATCTTGTATGACGTCAGCTTGAAAACACCCATTCAACTTAAAATAAATATTATCCTGAATTTAAACAGCTATATTGCCTTCCACTAATTGGTAAATGTGAAAATGATCATTAATAATCTATTGTGCACAACTGATATATCCCCTATTCTATGAAAATTCTACATATGTTGTGTAAATACTCAGTCAAACTTCTCATTTGATGTCTATTGCAATACCTAAATTCAACGAATCCATGAAAGAGATTTGTAAACTGGAAAGCTTATAATAATACTAGACTCAGATCCTTTAATTTTATAAACAATTATATTTTTTTTTAAATCTAGATTTTCTATGCAGCTAATAGAGGTTGATGGTTGGGCTCGATGATCTGAAAGGTCCCTTCCAACCTAGACAGTTCTATGATTAGATAGATTCTATGTTTGCTCTGAATCCATAGCATTTTCCAAAGTACCCGTGTAGCATTTCAGCCTTCTCACTCTTCGAATGAAAGATAGTCAGAACAACTAAGTCTAAACAGAAGGAGACAGAATTTATGACTTCCTAATTTTGAGGAACAGAAAGCCTATCACATCTTTCTTGCCACAGTATCCGATGGCACAAATTTATAAACATGTGGGGTGTATTTAACACACATTGAGATAGGGTTGGTTTTTATTTTAATATAATTTCTTCAAACTTTTGTTCAACTTCCAGAAGAGTCAAACCATGACAGTGTGAAATTTGGGATGAGCTCTGTTCTCTTTTTGCATCTTCCCTCTTCTGCTTAGACCTGGTGCATTACCTCCCACCATCACACTGTTGTGCCCACAATGGAAACCAGACACATCCAGTCTTCAGCATTTATTTCTAATGCTTTTTAAGAGCTCCTTGCAGTAACTTTTATTTCCAAGAATTTAATCACACTTCAGCAGACATTCAGCAAACGTCAGCTCCCCTATTAGAAGGAAAGGATATATTATAGGGTTTTTATCTTTATAAAGTTCTGTAAAAGCTACATGCGAGATTGCCGTCTGCCTCTTCAATCAGTGCTGATAAATAAAGAGGTATAAACCAAATGCTATCTGCTTTATAGCTTACAGTCTCTGAATTTCCTAATGAATGAAAATGAAATGGCCATGCTGGCAAAGGGCACGACCGTCATTTCTGATTCCCCCAAGTTTCAACTATAAAGTGAAACCTCTTCTAAATCAGCCCAGCAGTGCACACCCTGCTCAGAGGGAGGTACAGAAATCCCCAACTCTGCACTCCGGAAAGCTCCTCATCCTCCTGCTTTCCCCCTCTCCTCCCAGCTACCTCTCTGCATGGTGTTATTTTCATAAATAGTTATATTTTAACAATAACCACTGCTGCAGATCCAGAATCCCACACAGTTAAATGCCAGGGCTATTCTTAGTTCCTCATTTACTCACAACTTTAATTTTGATTTCTTGGCTTTGGGGGAGGAGGAAAGAAAGGAAAAGGGTGAAAATATACTCTTAGCAATACATTTTTCAAAAATACATACATAACATTCATCGCTCAGAAAACATTAAAGAAATTACATTCTACAGCAAATTGCCAGTAGTAGCTTGAAACAAATTCTGCTAATTGTACTTTTCAGAAAAAACCCTGCAGTTCAGATAACTAATCAGCTGGGAATATTATAATCTGGCAAAGAAAGCTGTCAATTGAAGGAGGAATTTTTAGCATGGCTTCTGAGCCAGAATTAGGACAGCTACAAATGTTGAATAGTACTTGGCAATATTTGAGGAAAGACTAAGTTTTAAGTAGGTTACAAAAGGGAAAAAAATAAAAAAAACAACTTAAACCTTTCATGAACAAAACAAACAGCTGGGGAAAAATAATATATATAAAATATGTATTTTTAGCACTACAAATATATAAGCTCTCTCTATATATTTAGAGCTAAAAAACAGGATTTCAGTGTTCTGTTATTCTCATTTTTACTGGAGAAACCACATAACCCTTTGAGCCCCAGCGTACCATCTGAAAAAGGAAGGATAATAAGAGTTTATAAAACTTCGAGGATGGTGGGAGACTTCAGAGTCCAGAAACCCTCAGAAACCCAGAGAAAAAGCAACTGGTTAGCAGTTTAACAAACCGCTGCTACTTTCCTGTCTCAGATCCCAGCTCCTTCGTTCTGTCCCAAGACCTACTAGAAGCAGATGGGTTCAAATTGGTCATAGATTTAGTCATTTTTCTGCTCTGTTATAGAGCAATGAAAAACAAAGCAATGATTATCCTTATAATGAAAACTCAAAATAACCCTGCCCATGACCAGAATACTTGTCACTGTCATTGTACTTAGTTATGTTGAAGCCAACCTTACCCTTGAGAACTAGAAGACCGGGGTTTTAAACTGGGGTGGTGGAATCCAGAAAACAAAACCAACAAAAAACATCAAAAGCCACAAACGATCTCACACAAAAAAAGACTGGTAAAAAAGAGACAAAAATAACCCCCCCACCATCAAGAACACAAAACCAAAGCCAGAAGAGCAATCAATCTGTACACGCTGACGCAAGCGGACTCAGCAGCTGTTCCGGAGTTTATAAGCACCTTGTAATACAATCCTAATTCCAGAGAGGAAAAAAGACATAAATGCCAAAGAAATTTCAACTTTACTCCCAAAGCCTAAGGAGAGGTAACATTTGAATTACCATCGTGATACTAGCAATTCAGAAATTCCCCATAAATGCAAAGTCCAGGACAGCAGGATTAAAAACCTGCAAAAAAGATCACTAAAGAGGATTAAACCATTTTCGCATACAGACTACACAAAAAGACAGAAGTGATGAACATTTGAGAGTAAACGGAAGAAATACACAAATGTGCTATCAAAACTGCAGCCAGTCACCTCAGCTTTCAAATGACAATCTCTATATAGAAGTATCATCATCAAAATAACACTTGCATATTCTAATTTATCATTTTTATATAATACATATATGTATTGCTATCTGTCATCATAGGTCCTTGGACCACACTCAGCCCTTGCTAAAACAGCACTGAAAAGCTACAGTACATCTTACAGTCTAAAGACTTGAAAGAGATAAAATTTCTACAGAAATGCAGTATCTTTTAGTGGACTAGCTACTATAGTCTGGGGGGCGGAGGGGGAACCAAAAGCCAAATAAGATACAGAGCTTTTTCAGACAGCTTATATGTACAATGCTTGCTTGTATTTTCCATCTACATCAATCCAATGATAGACATTGCCCGTCCCTAGAAAATACGATGGTCTTCAGCCTTATAACAGTAGAATTAGTGAAGATGATGTTACACAGTGACAGTGTCACTTCGTTTTACTTTCTGTAAAGAAAAAAAGACTAAAAATATCTTTGGATATCCATGCATATTTAAGGAGTTCCACAGACTTTTAGTTATTCAGTGGGATATAAAGTATTTGTACTCAAGGCTAATAAGATCATCAGGGGAATAACCACTAACGATTAAAAGCCAGAAAACAAAATTTACAACACTGAATGGCACTCAGGCTGAAGTGATCTGGCCCATTTAGGGAAGATCACATACCAATTAACTAGCATATTTAAAGAGTTTATGGAAACGTGCAGTTCTGTTTCTTAAAAGGTAATGAATAAATTTCATGTGATTAACAACTGGTGTATTTGCCTGTGTACATTTTATATCTTTTTTTTTTAAAGAATCACTATAGTATCTACATCAAAACTGAAAGAGCGATGAAGCAAATCTAGAGCTTCTAAATTAAAAAAATAAAATAATGGATAGTAGATGAGAGAGAAAGACAACTAATGGGTTGCATTAAGTTAAAGATTCACATTGGCACAGGCATAAAGCAAAGGAAGATATTAATTTACTTCAAACTAAAAGCAGCAATGTAGATCCATAGGAACAAAAATTACTCAGACTGGAGCTAGGACAGTGCCAAGGAGCACTCATGTAATAGGGAAACGCTGATTAAAGAAAGAGTACGGAGGTCATGTTCTAATTGAAGACTAATTGATCCAGGTTCACTGGAATCAATGAGCTCTTTACCACTGAATTCAGTGGCAGCAAACTGCAAAACGCATCCATTGCGGCTTCTGCTCTCAGGGCACCCACCAAACCTCCCAGGCCTGCAAGGGTTGCTTCTCCCAGCTGAAGCAATGAGTGATGGCAGTGGTAGAAACCAAACCATAAATAACACACTCATCACGTACCGCACTGCGTAGTCCCTTTATGCTTGATAGTTTGATTTAGTAAAAATCACAGAACCGTGAGCTGCAAACTTCCTGTCATCTCTGGCATATGGCATTTAAGTTGGAGTTTTAAATGAATAATTTACAGAATATTTTAAAAAAAGATCTATATGTGCTACCATAAAGAAAAAGAAAATGAGGTGATACAGTAAATAAGGAATGATTTGTTGGCCTAGTACACACAAAAATTCAGAAGTTACGTTTGATGGAAGATGGGCCATTACAAGAAGTGCCTTTTAAACGATATGTTTTGATTCTAGATCTCCCGTACCTCGACACGCTCTTGAAAATTTTAGTTCAGGACTGCTCATAAAGAAAGCATTCGTCTACTCTAGCCCTATTACCAGAACTGTTACATTTTTTCCCCCTGAATAATTACTACACGATCCATCTCTTGCTCCTCCTTTAACAAAGCGTCGATTTGACTGTGACTCAAAGACGGTTATTTCCTGAACACATGGTTGCCACTGAATTGAAGTCACATTGTACAGATGAGTTTGTGGCTTTTGTTGCCTCTCTCAGTGAGTCCACTTTATCCTCTTACTTCATTCCTGGTGACAATTTATGGTGCAGCTGGAGATTGGTATTGAGCCATCACCGCAGGACTGTCAGCCACTACGCTTCTAAAGAAGAACGTCTACAGCTTTCAAACTCCAAAGGGAAACAAACTGAGCACTGATTTTTAGGAACAGCCCACTGACAATAAAGTTAACACTGCATTGGTCAAAAAATAAATTAAAAAAATATATATTTCACATTGCATACAGTGATATTGGAAGCACTTTAGTCATTAAAGGAGTGTTCTATGTCTATTAGTGCTCCATCTATCGATGGGGATTATTTTTACTGCATCATTGCATTTTATCTGTTTCAGATTTTCTTTCACCACAAAAAGGAGTCGCCATAAAGGCTATTACAGATCCAAACTCAGAGCAGGGAAAAGTGCAATTTCAAAAGAAAGAACAGACAAACAACAAAACACCAGCACTGCACAACAGCCAGCCCAAGCTGAACCTTTCCCATCTGTACAGAGTCAATCCTCTGCAAGGAGTCCTGACCTGCCAGAGCCTGGTAAAGCCACACAAAGTGGATCACCGAGGAGAGACCTGTCAACTCAGATCATGCACGGGGCAGAATAGCTCTGTTCATGGTGCTGTGCCCACCATGGCAGTCTATGCACACTGGTAGGAGTTGGCTTCTCTGAAGAAATTACAAATCTTTCTCCATTCACACTCCCATCTTTTTAATTCACAAGATAAAGGAAACAAAACCGGTTTGTGGTCTCCATTCCCATAGTGTCAATATGGAGTTTAAGAGGGTCAGAGCCTGCTTTTTCACAGGACACGGCTCAGTGCTGCTAGGGGGAGGGCAGCCTCCCACTGCTCATCTCCTTCCTCCTCTGCTGCTCTGGCCTCAGGGTTCTACCTCCTCCCTTCCTCCAAGACACTGGCTCTTGCCGGATCTTCCACTGAACCAGTTAACTCAGAAGCCCTATAGGTAAATACCCATTTTAAAAAAGAAAAAAAAAATTACTCCCATTTCAGCAAGCTAAACTTGCTCATGGAACAGTTTGTTTGGCATTGGGATGAGTTCAAAATAATTGGTGGGTGCATGGCCAGTGTCCCAGCAAGAGGAGCAGGGACAGGATGGGACAGCAGCGGAGGTAAGTAGCCAAAGGCTCTGGTATCCCATACTACATTCCCACACAAGCTAATGTGCTATTGATAACAAAACTCCAGGACAAAAAAAAGAGCATCTCTCTGCATTTCATTAGGTATCAGCAATAGCATTCAATTTTTCCATGGAAACATGGGATCCACATCTCAGAACAATAACTGAAAGTCAAAGGGAGTTCAGATAAAAGCATTCTGTTGGTAAGTATAAATGTATCTCCAATCAATTGCCTGAGGCAGGACTTGCATATCTTATTCATTTATCCACTACATCAAATCAAAAAGTTTAAGGTTTTTCTAATTTTTTTTTAATATCCTATAAAATACATGCACCCATGCTACATATAAATTTCAGTGATTTCATTCGGTTCATTTAATAACCCTGCTGTTTACTTCTGTTCTAAAGCATTAGGGTATTTTATCCGTATTTGCTTCCTTTGTTCTGTTTCTGTTTCTTCTTAGCCAATAACAAGTACTTCTACTCCCATCTTCCAGTTTTTATCCTTAATTGTGACACTGAGATAATGAAAACACCTCCAAAATGTAACACTAAATAAATATATTAATATTCAGATTTCACTACCAATTCAACATGAAAACTAGATAGATATTCTAAGAATTTTTGACAGAAACATCTAAATTCTATCAGAATTGGTAGTTTTGGAACTCAATATACACCAGATGCTAACTTCTGTGTCCATTATTTCAGGTCAGCTCTATACATCATAGTCCCTGGCATCTCAGGTTCGCACAGAAAAGGCTGCAGTGCCCCATGTTCTGGTGGAACAGAACTGGCTGAAACAACAGTAAGAAACTTACGAAGGAGCTGGAAAAGAGCAAGAACAAAATAACCAACCTCAGGCATAATTAAATAGCAAAATTTTGAGAAAATTCTTTTAAAATTAACATGTTCCTAAGTGATTTCAAAATATCTTTTCTGGGCCACTAAGAAACAATCAAAAGAAGCAATATTGTAAACCACGGATGTAGTGTTTATAGAGGGTCCACTGTTCACCTCCAAGAGCGTAATCATTTCTGGAGGGACCAGAGCATGCAAATGTATGAGCTCTGATTCCAAAACCACAGCCAGATGTTGTAGACTTATCATTAAAATCACATGGAGAGGCACTGTTTGCAAAACAATTTCATCCCATAATCTCTTGACTGATGCTTGAACACAGGCCCAGTTTGCCAACTGGCACCAGGTTGGGAAGGCTCTCCAAGCAAATTGACACATCGTTAGCCCTCGCTAACGCAGCATACTCCCTTCTCCCTTCCCTGCCCCCGGTGCAAAGGGGCAAACGTAAGCTTATTCTGGAAACAACAAAACCACTGAAGATTTCATGCCCTTCTTCATATTTCCACCACTGTCTCCAAGGTCTTCCTCCCCAGTGAATCACAAATTCTGAATAAATTCCAGCATGAGGATGGCTGTCCCTAACGTGCAGCATACCAAATCTCTGTATTTGAAATCAGCCTTAGCCTTCCCACTGCTATTCCACAGCTTTCCCTTCTTTTACTTTGCAGCCAGGATTTTCAAGCAGCATTAAAGCTTTCCCAGCCCTCTGTGGACAGCAGCTAAGAAAGAACAGGGAGTCCAACCTGCTAGACTTTTGTCTCCATCTTTTTGCAAATTTTATCACCCACAGTCATTATAAGAGAGGGACTTGGGCTTTTGGTCTCAGAGGCCGCAGGCATGGCAGCTGCTGGGAAACGGTGCCCATCAGTAATGGCCCCCAGCAGAGACACTGTCGGGGTCTGCAGCAGCACAGCACCTCCATGGGGCTCTGCCTCCCCGGCCCAAGCAGCACCTTGGCTGCCCAAGTTATTGTCGGGAAACTGAATTTCAAATCTCCCGCTGGTCCATTCCCACCCCCTTCCCCTGGCAGGGCAGGATGAAGGGGAAGGCAGGATCAAGAGATACTTTAAGTTAAAAGATGCAAAGTCTGTCGTAGCCTAAAAGCAGAATAGCAGAAAGTGCACTGAGGTGCTGAAGCAGGCAAAAGGCCATTTATGATTAATAAGATCTTGTATTTTTCATCTTTCCATGTCTTTAATTAAAACACAAAAAAGCAGATAGGAAATATAGTCCTTTACTTTGTGGGATTAAGATGAAAGCATGTAATGCTTTCAGTCACAATTCAGTGCCCTAACACCACACCTTCGTGATAGCTTCTTTCAGAAACTGTCCTAGACCACATCAGAAGGGTCTAAACGTGCATCTCCCCCTTCTCCTACTCCACACGCTGCCCCGCGCAGCATCTTTGAGCAAGGTGCAGCAGGCAATCTCATCCTTCTTGTTGGCACGGCTCCACTTTACATATAGAATATTCATCAAGTCAGCGTCAAAAGAGCATTTTGAGTCAAAAATCATATTCAAGAACCAGCCGGTCAGGACACTCAGCTAATGACAACAGCTTCACTTGCAGTCCTGCACCACCGAATGCCAAATACTTAATCTACAGCTGCCACCAGGATTTCCTACATAACCCAATCCGTCACGCACACTCTGCATAGAGGAGCACGGTTCCTCGGAAAGCGTTAAGTGGCTGGTGGAAACTGCCAGTTTGAGTGGCAGCTGAGCTGCTGGTTGAAGATCTGAAGCCTGGACTTACAGTTCTTAAGTGACAGGCATCTGTCTTAACTCGGTGGATGAAGCCTTTAATTGTTCCGGTGCCTGGAAGCCCAAGCAGACAAGAAAATGGCCATGTAAATGTCCTGCTCAACCACAGCGCGTTCCCACCAAACGCCAAGCGGTACACGAGGAGCCTGTGCTGTGGATGACGTTGTGAAGCACAGCATGCCAAGCATGAAACAGTCTGAGAATTTCACTGCCAGTTTGAATTGTTAACTTCTACACAACATCAAAAGTGAATCTTGGGTGAGTGCCTTGCCTCAGGAGGTAGGACAGTCTCTACTAGAAGCAGAGGAAGCAGCTCAAGTGGTAATTCTGGTAGGAGAAAAAGCAACCAGCTCTGCTCTGGTGGTAATGCTCTCCCCACCAATCCCCTTTTATAACCAGAGAGGTAAGGAACTTATTAAAAGCATAAGAGGGTTGGGTTAAAGATGTGAAAATAAAAAGTTATAGAATGCAAACCTGTAAAAACACTTAGATCCTATGACCTGTTACAGCCCAGTGCTGCAAGCAGAGCTTTGCTTTTCCCATTTCAATCTGGTATTACTTCTGGAGCAAGGACAGCAGTGTGTGAGAGAAAGCAATTTCTGCAATAACTTTCTTTTTCAATTACATTAGCCTTTGCATTTCTTCAATATAAAAAGATCGAGTGCCTTGATGATACAAGAGAATCTCTTTTGCAAACCTGAGGTTTCTTCATTGTACTTTGAACACCAACACCAGGGAGATCTGCATAAAAAGTGCAGGAAAAAATACAGTCCCTCAAGGGAATTTAGATTGCAAATTACTGATGTGCTAATAAGATTCTTTATGTATGAACAGGAACACAGAAAGCAAGCATGCAGGCAATTTCAATAGGATACATACCAACAGAGAAATTTAAATAATGCTGTGGGAGCAATCCTCTGTAAAAGGCATACTTTGGGGCATTTCACTTCTCTCCACTTAGTTAAACAAACAAATTGACTAACAGAAAAAACAGAATTATGCCTGGTTTTTTTTCTTTTAATTTAACACTTCATTTTTAAAAATTGTTTAAAGAGTCTAATTGTTCCAAAAGTACCTATACTATCAAATATGCTACAGCTACAAAAATTCATCCTAGTATATTATGTTAGAAAGCTCTACTGACATATGAGCTAAAATTTGAAAGCGAACAAGATGAAAATAAGGGAGGAAATGGTGCTTTTAATTCCACTGACACATGCTATATGTAGATAGTTAACTCAAGGTACTGAAAATCTGAAAAAAAATCCAAAAGCTTCTACCTGTCCTTTTTACTCTGGTTTCTCAGCTCTGTTTTCCCATTTTGTTTATTAAACCTGCTGATAATAGCTTTGGCTTTATTTTAAGAATATTTACTCCTGGAATAGCACATGGGCTCAGGATACTGACCATATACACTCATTCTTAGTTTTTGTGGCATAGGGCAGGCACCTATTTCCAATCTTAAGCACCGCAAACCCTGCAAATACTTGGTCTTCTGGGGAATATATTGCTGGGACAAAAATAATGATGAGAACAAGGAGTTTCAGACAAAAAAAAAATTTGGAAAAAAAGAAAAAAGAAAAATCAGAGCCCGGAGTTAACACCAGCTAAAATCTGATGCACAAGTTTGAGGGGGGCAGCCCCCCTGAGAAATCCAAAAACCTGAAAAGTTTAATCTTGCTGTATCCAGACTGTTCTGTCTTTTTACTTTCAAGTAACATTAAGCATTTTTCTGCATTAAACATTAAAAAAGGGCAAAAAAACCCACCCTAAAACACCCTAAGAATGGTGGTTTGGTTTTGTGTTTGTTTTTTTCTTCTTTTTTATCAACAGAAGTGATGCAAATTGTCTACTTAAATCACAGATAAAACCAAAAATAAAATTATTTACAGTGCTCTACTTGTGATATTGCCCCCCCCATTTCTTGCTGGAATTGCAAGAACATTAAACCAGAAGTGATGGGGAAGTTGATGACACATTTCAAAACTACAGGGGAGTTTTAATTTCTGAACTGATGTATCAGTCACTGGCTGTGACATAAAATCCAACTTGCCAATTCTAAGAGCAGCAAGAAGTCTCTCTTTTAAAAAAGGTTTTCTTCTTTTTCAATTTTTTCCTCCTTGGAATAGTGTAACAATGAGTGAGAATCCATTTAATTGGAAGTTTTAAAAGAATTGACAGATTTTATATGTTACATAAATCAGAACAAGAAATGAGAGTTCTTCTCTACAAGAATTTTTTCCAATTTCCAAGAGCTTGACAAGATAAAGTTTTCTAATCCATATCATTGTGTGAACTCACCTATTTTTTTTTCCTGGGAAATTTTAGAAGACAAATAACTTCTAACAATACAAGAGAGTTAGCATACCACAGCACAATAAACCATGGGCGTACATTCTTTCCCTGCATCAAGAAAATGTTCACTTAAAAACAAACAAACAAACAAATCTTCAATGCTTAGGATTTGTAAATATTTGCACTGTAAGTACCACTGCAAGTTTAGTGCACAGAATTAAATGCACTTTTACCTTTTGGTGGTTTTTGGATCTTAATTGGTTAGATATCATTGTGATTACAACCAAGTGTTACGGAGAATGTTACGAAAAAACTACAGCAATATGAAAGGTCAGCCACAGTAATTGTAAATAGTTCATACTATATGTAAGAATTTACCTTTATGTATTTTGTTAAATTATTCTAATAGGACAACTGAAAATCCATTGTAACCAAAGGAACTGATCTCAAAATTCAAGTTTGATCACCAAAATCAAAACCCAATGGCAACCACTCTCCTTCCCAGTCCTCCCTTTTCACATAAAGAATTAATTTGGGTGCTTTACCTAAAGATGCTCTACCACATCCACTTTTTATAAATATCTGCACTTTCCTGTTCTTCTCTATATACTTCGGGCTGATGTGTGCATCACGCCAATTTATTGCCTCAAATAAGTTTGGGGGTTTCCACCCTTTTAAATCAAACCACAATATTAAAGAAACCTGCCAATTATTACTAATTTACACGAGTCTTCAACAATTTGTAGCCCCATACCATTGCTATTAGGCAGCATAATACCAACTTGAAAATCTGTATGTAAAAGTGATTTCCTTTAGATACCAGAGCTGTCAGATAACTAAAGGCTATCCAACGCTGTTTACCAGAAATATATATCTTTTTGGTTTATCAACCAAATGTCACAAATCCTGCTTGTGCTTTTTCTCTCTAATAAAGAGCAATTACCTTGGTAGAAGGAAGGCATCTTTGGTAGGAAGCAGACTTAAAAGTATTGGAAATATCAGTCTTCTAAATTCACAGCCCTAACTCAGTGCTGGACTGAAGATTTTCTCTTTCAACACTCTCCCAAAGCCAGGTCCCTTTTTTCTCTTTTCTAGTCTCTGGAGTATCCTCCCATTTCAACATCCTGTTCTTTTTATACCTCCCTTTTATTTCTTAAGGGGAAAATAAAAAAAAAGGGAGCTAGGCAGCAGTGGAATTTCAACAGCTCCTAAGCACATGAAAAAAATGAAATAGCAAGCAACAAGCCAAAAGTGGAAGAGTTTTAGTACTTTGCTCCCCAGCTACTCAGGAGCAAGTGCTGTCGCCACTGGTTGGAAGAGCAAGAACTTGCCGGGGCAGTCAGTGGCGACAGGGAGCCCGAAGCTGCCCATTGCCTTCGAGATGCTCAACAGCCACAGGGAGCTTGCTGACATGAAATCTTGGCAGAAGCTACAGAGGCAGCTCGGGAGTCCCACACGAGCTACACAATTGCTCATTTCCCTCCCTTGTCTGAGCTCAATATCCCTCTCCCAGTGCAGTATTGCTCTTCTCCGCGGGAACGCGGGGAACTTTCACTGTTCAAAGGCAGCGATCGACACCAAGGTCAGCTTCTTGTCTAACACCCCCTTATTCTTAAAATGAAACTTGGTGTTCATTTTCTCTGACTTTCCATGGAATGGACAGGGACTTTATACATTATTTAATAGGAATTTTAGAATGAAACAGTAACTCCCCAAGGCTCTTCCAAAAAGTACAGGGGCTTAAGGAAACAGAAGACTAAATCTGGATGTGCTAGAAGTGCCTTTCACGAAAAGCAGCAGGCTTTATGTCTGTCTGCACAGTTGTTCAGAGAAACAAAACTTCTGGTATATTTTCCATTCTACCACATAGCTTTTGCGTGCAATTTGCTACACAATTAAGAGATTCACAAGCACCATGTCACTGGTTTCAACAAGATTTAGTTCAAAACCTTTCTTGGACAAAACACCCATCATACCTACTAACAATATTCTGCCTTCTACGCTACAACTTATTGTAAATAATGAGTAGCTGTAATTAGCAGCTAAATGTCTAGATAGGAGTTAAAATTAATGTTTGGTTAACATGGCACTGTAACTGCAGATGATGTATCACTGCACATGTATTATAGTAACTATTGTTACGAAAATTCCGTACCGATCAATTTAAAATAACCTTGTAAAGTTTAATTGCTATCTAACGTGAGTAATGAATTGAACAAATGTCAGATCCTAGTAAATGTGTCTTTTATCATAAATCAGTATTTCACATACAATAATTATCCCATTAATGCTAACTGAAATGCTTATTGAGTGTATTTAGCATGCACTGTAAGTGATTTAAATGACCAGGTATATGGAACAATTTCCTGACAGGCATACTTTAAAAAAAAAAATCACTTTGAAAGGCAAATTATATTTATTAAAGGTATGATACAGAAGATAATTTTTAATAGACGTAAAGGCATAGTGTCCTAAGTTCTCTCTAACAGTTTCTGAGTTTAAGAAAAAATACAGTAGTAACCTCCAGTATGTTCCTAAAGCAAGAAGGATCTATGCTTCATTTGGTTTTAGTTCTGTCTTACGAGATAAAGAATGGAGAACAAGTAGTCGCCAATTTATCTAACTTAACACATCCCAGACTTGCCAAGTATGCTGTGATAAATAGCTTTAACTACCTTCTCTCATCTTTTTATTATAGGACATGACAAAGGGATTTGTAGATTAAGTCTTCAACTTTATTTGTGATACTTTACTGCAGAAAGATGGAAAGGGAATTTAAGAGGTTTAGTGTGAAAAATACAATTAAAAAAGTAAACAAAGAGCAAACCTATATTTTACATTGAAAATATTTAAGGTTTTAGAGAAGCCTTTAAATAAAGCTCAGTGTTGTTATGATCACTGAGCAATGCCATAAATAGCTATGATATTCTTGCTATTCTTGCTTTCTTTCTGAAGTATGTTTTATAGATTCTGTCTGAGCTACACAGGTGTAGTTAGTGCACTACTGTCTCAGTCTGGTGTGCTGATGAAAGAAGTCCTTTGCTGTCATATGTAAGAGGAAATTAAGATAAATATACAACTGTACCAATAAACCAATTGAATATGCTCTGTGCAACACTGCTCTAACACCCCTAATGCTCAAACACAAGAACTCCCCCAGTCAGATTAAAGGGGCACAATCAAAGCTTCAGCCTCCCCTTCCCTTTCCACTCCTAAACTCAAATCCATCACATGCTTTTCTTGTGTAGGTTTCAAAATGAGAACTCATCTTCATATTTTTTCCTTTTGGCAAATCACGATGTCTTAAGTCTTGCATCGCTTTGAATCAGTTTGCCTGCAGGCCACCACAAATATCACAACAGCTCCTTTTAAGAATTTGATGCTGCTGCAATCATTGAAAGAAATGCATGTATCTGTATTTGCTACCTTGTAAATAAAACACCTGCTGAAAAACTTAGGACAGCTTAAGAGTGCACCTCCTGGTTCATTAGCACTTTAAATGCACCAGTAATAATCATTGTCATTAAAACATTACAATTATCATTAAATGGTCCTTATCTTCATCCTCTATACCATGTTAACCCATCACCCATCACGAAATAAAGTTTTTTTCAACTCTTTCTATATATCTTGCACAACATCTAATGTAGGTCACCTCAAGTTGTGAGACACCTTTTGACTGATACAGAGAGTAAGGAGTTGTTCAAGTTAGGAGGCAGATTAATTTACTTCTTACCTGTTCTGAACCACAAATGCTTTCCAACCATTAAAGCAGTGGTTCTTTGCTGACAGTTTTAAAAACTGAATTCTTAATACGATCAATAGTTATCATTCTGTCATCAACATGGTGCCTAGCAGTTTTTGCAAAGCCATCATCTAACAAACTGCTGCTCCAGAATCAACATGGATTTGAAATCCAGAGAAAGAAACCCAATATGTTTATGTAAACACATTTAAAAATAATATAGATGGGATAGGTACCTGCCAAATATGAAATCACCATAGGCTCTACTTCTGACCACTATTTCTGACATTCAGTAGACTTTGTTCTTATTATATGTATGCTTAGTACATTTTGAATACTGTTTTATAGGCTGTTTTATGAGGTAAGTATACTGTAACATTTTAATTTTTAGTGTGAAATAAAAACACTTACTGGAAAAACACTGACAAACTGTTCTACCAATTTCTGTTTATTAAATTTTCAAGGAAAAAAAAAAACGAAACACCTGCCTTAAAAAGTAGTGCTTCTTACAGCAACAGTATTGAAGCAAGGTACATTTATACAAGGACTGAAAGTCGTTCCCATTTGTCTAGCCAAGAGCACATTTCCACTCCTGCTTTTCCCTTTCTTGGTTCATAGACTTCACTGCTCTCTTGATAGTTATGCTGCTGACTCAGGCTAAGGGTATGGGCAGTTAAATATTATCTTCTTTAAAATCCCCAAATATTGAATTGGTTCAAACAATTAAGTGATTGTGACCTACTTGCAAAATAACTGGTCACTGAGAGATACAGCCATTCTCAAAGCTATTAGTCTCGTGATTCAAGCTCAGAAACTGTTCTAACCTCAGTGGTAGCTCAGCTTCTCTAACTCTCCCGTGCAGCAACACCACAGGTTTCACATCATGCTTCCTCGTTGGTGTTCTCTTAGGACTATGCTAACACACCGTTCAAAGCATCTTTTGCTTCTCTTCCCACAACATTCACTATGTACTTCACTTGTGGTACCATTAGAAACCTTCAGAATAACCTACCACTACAAGAGACATCCTTTTATGTATGTCTCTGTGTGTGTGAGTATATATATGTCGATATTTATCTGAATTATTAACTTTAAAAGAAGTTAAAATGCTTCATCTTTTAGCTAAACATCTACCATGTGATATCTGTGACATCTATTGACAGAACTCCACAGAGGTTATATAGATATGTTTTTTTTTTTAATATGAGATTATTTTCATATATGTAAACCTTCTGCAATAGATGTTTATCAAGTGCTGATGGGCCGATAAACTGATTATGCCACTACTCACCATAAAAGCTGATGATATTCTTTATTATCTTGGGGAAGAACCTTTTTCCCCTCACAAACAATCCTGGAAATAATAAAATACCATATATTTTTATATTAAAAATTTCCCTTCTAGATAGATTTATATTCCTTGTATGCCACTTTGCATTTTAAAAACAAGCAAAGGTTATTTTATTGCACCTATTTACATTTCTTACTTTCTATTCATGCTACAACGTGCTTTACAGATCGAAGCTGAAAATCCTCATTAAAGACTGAGCTAAAACATTTTTTATTCTCTCACTCACAATCCCTGGAACGGTTCAGAGTGGCCTTAGCATGTGAGAATCTATATATTTAAAAGTCTCTGGGAAGATTGAGAAAATGGTTGTTACTTTATGCCAAAGCTAATATTGCAATATGCTGGTCACATTTTTATAGCCACACTTAACCAACCTTTCTACAGACCCTTCATGGCTGAGTGATTAAAGAATAACATTTGTAACTCTATGGTGGGTTTTTTTAATGACATGGCTGAAACAGAGCCCATTACAAGCTATACTGTCTCTTAAAACATGGGGTGAAAATTCTGTTAAAACAGCAAAAAGTTTCCAGTTGACTCACATTAGAAAAACAAACAAGGAAACTCAAGGACCACTGCATTCCACTGAAATATGGAAAAACAGTACACTGTATTTCTGCTGTATTACAGTATACAAAAAGAAAGTAGAAACATGAGAGATTCAAGGTAATGCAAAACTGAAATGAGGAACCATGCTCCTCATAAGTGAATTAGCCCTTAAATAATAAATAAATAAATAGAACAAAAAGAAGAAAAAAAAAAAGCAAACCAAAGGGCTAAAGCTCACATGGACAGACAGTACTGGTTTCCATAACATTAAATTAAGCTACGCTCAGAATAAGGCAAAGCCTGTGTGCCCCAGCCTTATACCTGAGGATGTAACCAAGGGATGCAGTTATCCTTTATCTTAAGACAACCTCCACTTGAGAGAATCACAGAATCGTCATAGTTGGAAAGGATCTCTGAGATCGAGTCCAACCATACACACACAAAAAACCCCTACAGTCTCAGCCACTAGAGCATGCCCTGAAGAGCTATGTCTACACATTTCTTAAATACCTCCAGGGACGGTGACTCCATCACCTCCCTGGGCAGGCTGTTCCAGTGCCTGACCACTCTCTCAGTAAAGTAATTCTTCCTAATATCTAATCTAAACCTCCCCTGCCGCAACTTCAGACCGTTTCCTCTGGTCCTGTCATTATTCCATTGGGAGAAGAGACCAACCCCCACCTCTCTACAACCTCCTTTCAGGTAGTTGTAGAGGGCAATGATGTCCCCCCTCAGCCTCCTCTTCTCCAAACTAAACATGACCAGTTCCCTCAGCCTCTCCTCATAGGACTTGTTCTCTAGACCCCTCACCAGCTTGGTGGCTCTCCTCTGGACACACTCCAGCACTTCAATGTCCTTCTTGTAGTGAGGGGCCCAGAACTGAACACAGTTCAGTGAGAGGGGTCCAGGCAGCCCTGGCACCAATTCCTCCAGTGCCAGAGACAAGTTTTACTATGTTTCCACCACTCAAAGCATTGCCCTGGGGTGAGTGGTTGCCCTGGCATGCAGTGGCACTCTGGCAATCAGGCTAAATCCATGCAAAGGCAGAAAGTTGAGGCTGCCAAAAAGGAGCTGAAGGAACTGAAAATCTATCACTTTGCAAGAGTTTGCACGGCATAGCAAAGATCACAGAATCACCTCCTCAGAAGACAAATTCTTCATGGAAGTAACAGGTGATATTACAGCACAAAATTAATAGACCATTAGCCTTCAGCAAATGGGGTATTTATTGTTTTTAAATTGTACATTAGTGCTCAAGCAACAATGATATTTATACTGCACATCAAACTGCAAGAATAAGAAAAGTAGTGAGCTAAAACTGAGGACTTGGATTAGTGATCTTGTATGTCCTGAGGGAGTATGAGATCTAAATAGATGCACACATAAAGTAAATAAGATACAATGATACTGGGGGAATAATGCCAACTGAATCAGCAATATGAAAAAGCTACTTTTCACAAGTGTCTAATGTATATTACACTCCAATCTCAATAACCAGTTTGGAGGCAACAATCCTGAAATAAGAGTGAGCACAGAGCTAAGAACACCAGGAAAAGCACTGGCCAGTCCTCCAGAAAGCAGCATACACCGCTCCATACCTAGCACTCAAAATGAGCTGGCATACACCAGGACACTACATTGTCATTTTACGTCTGTATTTAGAAGATTTCCTCAGAGGATTAAGCTGAGACATCAACATATTAGTATTAAAAAAAAAAAAAAAATCATAAAAAATCTGTTTTCTTCCTTCAGCTTTTAAGTTGTGGATATTAACAAAGATTAAATGCTTATTTATTGAAATAGAAAGGTAAATTATCACATTAGCATAAAACTAAAATGTGTTGTTTTAATATTAGAAAGATGCCAGAATTAGCTGCGCTTCACAATCAGCCTCATACCATCTTCCCTAAAATAGCCTTGCAAAAGCCCCTCTGGAGAGACAGAAAATAAATCAGAAAAAACCTCCAGTTACCAGTAGAAGATTTACAAATCAAACTTCAAAACCATCATATTGAGCGCATCAGATCTGTAGACTAAGGATTCGTGAAGCCAAGACTGGAAGCAAACTTTACATATATGTAAAATATCCAACACCAGCTAAGAAGCAGCCAGCGATTGCCAAAGCTGCTGCCGAGGATGAAATCTTCTATCCAGGTGGCAACGGAGGTTGCCACACAGAGTAATGAGAAATTATTAACTTTGCACAAGCCACACTCCTGATTTTTCTCCACACCACACCATGTCTGGCAAAATATGAGACAGTACTATTATTTTGAGATGTTTTGGCCATGTACAACTGCTGTTTTCCAGTTTATTAGTGAGACGCCTGAGCACTCAGAGCTTAGGCACGGAGCAAAGAAGACATGCAAAGAGACTGGTTTCAACTAATATCTGAACAGTTGACAATAACAAGTAGTGACCACACAGTAAGCGCTGCAGCAGCATCAGTGACAGGCCAGGCTGTGGGTGGCCGGAGGGGGCCCTAACCGCCACCAGAAGAGACACCTACCGCTGCTTCTGAACTTTCTATTTTGTTAAACATCTCCCAGTAATACACCAGCATAAGGTCCTGTGCAGCCTTCAAGAACTTCCAGTTTTTATTTTATTCGCTCCTTATGCAACAACAAAGATCTTGCGCGCCTTTAGAGGAACATGAATGATGCAGGAGGCCCAACCCTGAACCCTGTGAAAGCCATTACAGTTCGCCGAGAAAAACTGGGCTGATGCCAGTTCAGTTTATTATACTGCCTTTGTTTGTTTCCCTGAACACACGATGCTACAGTGAACCGGGGGATGTTAATGTATTTCCACGCCATGCTGCATTTGTTTTTATTGCCAGAACTCTGCACTTAATATAGCTGATACCTTCTAGGAGGCAAAGACATCTTAATGAGCTCAGCCCAACCATGCACAGGGGCCTACACCAAAGATCACTGCTCCTCCAGCAGTTTATCAGGGTGGGCATGGATCACTGTCCAAGTATTACTGCTGGCTGCAGACTAACTAATGCAGCTTTAACAAGCTAAAAACATCTTGCTAAAACCAATCTGTCATTATAAATAAGTGACAGTAACACGGGCACAAGGCGTAATAAGTTTACTAAGGCCATCACATGGTGAGAGGAATCAGCTTTGGTACTTGGCATGTCTCTATGCTGATAATGGTTGGGGTTTTTTGATATATTTTTTATTCTGGCAATTTCAGTTGCTAAAAGAGATCTTACTGTCAACTTGATGCATATATTTGGTACAAGACAAAATCCCTTCAAAGAACATCCCAGTATCATTAAATTGTACCACTACTAAGCCGGAGCCTGAGAAGGAGTCGTGCCTACCCCCGTGTGCTGAAAAAGCATTATTCCGGGCAAACCCTCTGATCTCAGCCTTGAAAAATACAGACAGCACCAGACTAAAATAAAACCATGTTAGTACTACCCGACTGACCTGCAGCGCTACAGATGGCTCATGTACACATAGAGCTTTACTCCAGATAGTAAGACGCACTTCTGGAGAGATGGGGTTCAGTCTCAGCCCAGTGTTGCACCAGAGAATCTGCTTTCAGGCTTAATCTGGATCTGTGCACTTACCTGTGCTTTTACAAGTATACAATATACAATTAAAAGTAGGATTGCTATTGCAACATAGACCCCACGACATGCACACGTTTATGAGAAAGGTCTTTTGCACTGTTTTGAGAAAAGTAATAAACCTTTAAATTCATATACAAATAAAAGCAGGTGTGACGCAGTGCTCTCCTGCTCAGCCAGAAAAAGATAAACAAAGCTGAGTCACAAAACAGAGCTCCCCAGCAGAGATCCCATAGAGAAGGGCCTTAAATCCAACGCTGCCTCCTGCTGGGAGTAACTTTTCACATTGATTTTCCAAGCACTAGGAGGTTTTTTTTAGTAAGTTACCAGCCCCTTCCAATGAGGGTCATAGATGAAAGGAGTCCAAATCTGGATTAAAAAGTTTGAGGTAATTATGGGTGCTGCATCACTGCTTCTTCTACATGACTGACTCCTCAGTTGCAATTTTATACATCTCAGTGTTCTTCTCCACAACAGACAAGGAACTTTCCCTTTAACTCTGCATCACATTTTTCAGTTCTTTATGGTCACACAAAAATCAGATTGAAAATAAAAATAAAATTATCTTAACAAATCCCACAGTCTTTTTTATGCTTTCAAAATGGTAAGCCTCCTGGCAACTAAAATGTGGTCACTAATACAGCTGAGTCATGGGAAAACGGAATAAACATACTGTGATTTATGGTTTTATGATGTACCACAGAAAAGCGACTGAGATGTCTGGATCCCTGCAATTTTCTATTCCTTAGATCATTCCCAATTAGAGCGAAGTATTCCAATTACTTTGAAATCTAATTGTCTTCTAAAAAACTGCACACTGCAGACCGGACCACAAGATAAAGCTGTTTGACTGCAGATAAAATTAGAAAAAAAAAAAAAAAAAAAGAACTAAAAAGCACTCAGCAGTAGCGTGTGACTAAGTGTCTGGCAGAGCAGGCAGGGGCAGGTGAATCACGGGTGCGAGACTGCATGTGTCACTGCCTGGCAGCAGCCGTTCCTAATCCGGGCTGAGGTGTAAAGGTTCCACGGTTTGCATTGACCTGTGTAGGCTGCTGGAAGACTTGGGAACTGATGAGATCCCGTTGCTCCTCCATCTACAGCTTCCCCTGCCGAGGCCAAGGGCTCCTCAGCCATTTGTCCCACGCAGCTTTCTGAGGCTTTTCAAATGGGCAGCTGCAGCAGATCATCGCATCAACATTAGCTGCGCTCCCTACGTTACTGAGCTGCATTATAGATGCTGGCTGTATAACTACCACGTGCTCTCATCTTTCTGGGTACTACTCCTGACAGCAGCAAGGCAAAAAGCAAAGAGACCAGGTCTTAAAGGCCAAGGAATATTATATGCATCATTTCAACCTATCATCAGGTCCAAAAAAAAAGCCAACCATCAAACCTCTTTTTAAGCTTAGCTTAGTCAAAGTTAACCTTCTTCTAGTCTATTAAGAAACATTTATCTATTTCATATTTTTCCAGTACATCTACAGAAATACAAGAGAATGTTAAAAAAAATGTTTAAATCCATATGCATACTGGAACTAAGTGCCACCATACTTCATAGAAACCGTAAATTAGCCAAGTGCCTTCTTCCAGCATCCTTTTCTGTGGTAAAGAACAGTGCTATGAAATCAATATAATATTCTTGTTTATCTGTTATAATCAATATAATATTCTTGTTTATCCATACCATTATTGTGAAAAATGCTCATGAACAATGAAAGGGACACTTGGAGGGCAGCCCTAAGACCAAACCCAGCACCAGGATTGTGCTCTCTCCTTCACAAGCAAAAGGGACATTACTAATGGTCCCTGTACTGATCTACACCAGTCCACATTTAACCTTGCTTACACATTCATTTATTCTCCCCCTGGGTGATCTACCATTTTTCCTGCTTTGGTGACTTGTCCCTGATAAACCAAGCTGAAAACTGCAGGAGAAATTCTTGTTCATCCGAAAAAATAGAGTATCGGTGAGAGTTTTCCATTTAGAGCTCAATATTCAGAAGTGTAGAAAGTGTATTGCATAATATTTTCTGTCAACACCAGATAAATATAAACATAATACCTAATATAAATAATTTTTGGGATATTTATTGACACTTCAGATGATCAAACTTGGTTATACCTCAATAATCATTATATTTTGTATAATTTGGTAACTGAGCAAAGGTTAAGGCTCACACCTGACCCCTTTATAAAGCTGTCTGCAGTGTTTCTTCATAGGTGAGAATCCTGGAGCTGAACATGGAGCAAGCTGAATTGTTACAGCAAAACTGCAATCAAACAGCAAAGCTACTTGGGTTTAGGTCAGTATAGAAAAAGCTTGCAGAAAGGGAAAAAGCACGTATCTAAATCTACACCAAAATAAAAACTGATGATAACTTAAACCCCAAATAAATAATTTTATCCTGCGGTATATCTTCCTAAATTTGAGGTCCAACCTCTAACAAGCGCTCGCTGTGAATGCGGAATTTTTCTCTGCCACACAATCTACAGACAGTTTTGGACAGGCAATTCACAGCAGCCTGTTCCTCTGGCCTGAACACAGGAAACATGGCCAAAAGGCCAGAGACAGTAACTTCAAGGACCAAACCTCGATGCACATGGGGACAGAAGGAACTGTTCATCACCTAAACTGTTTCAAAGTCAATCCTGTTTCTTAGGCTGGAGACAGTGGCTTGCCCGTATAGAGCAAATTTAAAGATCAGGGTTCTTGCCGTGGTAGATTAGGCTCTTCTTCCAAGAATTTTGCTTGCTGTATAATTTGATCATTAACAATCTTTGTGCCAGTTCCAGACAAAAACGTCCTTAATGCCTTTTAAAGGTGCCATTTTTTCTCCTGAAATTAAAACCTTTTCAGGTTATTTTTTTTAACACAAAAAATTTCCTGCTGCCAATACTAGTAGTATATTAATTATTTAACTGAAATAAATGTATCTGTTAATGTGTTTAATTAAGCATACAAAGCTCTTTATTTGATGTTATTTGTATTTAAGATTTCCTGTTTTCCCTGAAGTATTTATTATCCGAGGCATGATTCTTCTTAGATATACTCTGGGACTAAAGTACTATTTCATATCAACATTTCTCAGCTGCTTTTATCATGAACAGATATATTACAAACCATGTTAATGAGCTGTTTAGTATTCATACATTAGACTTTTCCTCATTTTATATGGAAATAATACTATAAAAATTCTAAGAATACTAGTTTTATGTGCATGATAATGATGAGATTCAAAGCAAATAAGGAGGAGGAAATCTGCGGTGGCAGGGAATATGAAATGGATTAGTACATCGTCAATGTGCTTTACATTGGTATAAAATTATTAAGCATGTAATTAAGTAGGATCAATTGCACTGTTTGTTTTTGGGGTAATGTTTTAGCTATTTTAGATGTTTCATCTTTAAGAATTTAATTTCACACTTTAATGATCTTCTTGTAATTTCCTCCTCCTGCTACGAAGTCACAGAGTCAGGATAGGCACGAAATCCACTACATATCAAGAAGAGGCTAAGGTGGAAGGCCAGGCCAAAGTCACAGCAAAGGAAGATAAGAACAAGGCAAATTAAGTAATTTTGTAAATACAAAAATAGTTCAGTTCAACTGACCTTATTCATCAGACACATTCAAATGCCCAGGATTGTTAGCAGGAAAGAAATTATATAGTTACTTGCAGCAACTGCAGCTTTGACCCAGCTGACCTCAGAGACATCTCCAGTGCAGCCAAAGTAAAATGAGATTTGGCGTTATAGGAGCCTAATGAGTAAAACCGTCAGCCTCCGGTACATTTACATCTGCATGCAGGTCACAGAAATAAATAAAAAACTAAAAACTTTGGGTAAGGTGGAGAGAGAGAAGACTATTCTCTGTCTTGGGTAGAGAACTTACTACTGCGTTACTGAATAAAAAAAACAGCTGTGAAAATAGGTCTGCTATTAAACTGAATTGTCCCATTTTGAACAGGGAATTACAAATCAATGAAACAAAGCATTTGTTACTATGGGAAATGCAACGTCTGAGTAGGTTCCCTTATTAATTTGATACTCTGGATAAAGTGCATGCTTGCCCCTGTAGTCCCAGGTCACTGCATGTTCTCTTGAACGTGACTTCCCAGGGACTGAAAGCAGGGCTATGGTCACCAACATCACTCTGGATTGAAGGGGACAAGGAGGTTGAGACAAATTCATTGAAAGGCAAGGCCACAACACATGCTCTTTATTTTACTGAAAATATAGTCAGAGAAGACAGATTTCAGTAGGAATAATGTATTTTATTATTGTACTGAACAGGTATTTTTATATATATATAATTTCTCTCTTAGTAGTAGAGCAGATATCTATTATTCATACTATCCATTATTTTCACCTGGGTTTTGTACTTGAACTTACCATTGCCTTTAGGTTAACAAGCACATTTGTAAATTAAATTACTTCTTGCAACAAGAAGCTAGAAAACTGAAGTTGGCAGCACTTTAGAGATCTACTTTAGACGACTTTAGATTAAACAGCTTAAAAAAATACCTAAAATATCAAATAGCCCAGTATAGAAGTAGAGCAGAAAAAGTCAGAACGAGTTAGAAATTGCCATCACATTATTCTCTGTAGTCTGAGCACAAAGGCACCGAGAGACACTCCCTGTAGCCTTGCCATACTTATGAATGCTTAAGAAATGAAGCAAAGAGAAAAAACACTATAGAGGTGATTACATTAGAAGATAAAAAAAAAAAAACACCACCCAAAATTATTTTTTCTACCTAGATTCTAAATGTTTCCAGTCTTAAATAATAAAAAAATAAGTTTGCCGCATCTTAACTTTGAAGTAACTCATGTTACTGCAAATGCACCACTAACAGCTACGCCATCTAAGAAGCTGTGCCTTTAATGAGGTTATAAATGTCAGATGATAAAAAGTATTTTAGCATTCTCCGTGAGGAAATATATACACAATCCTATAAATGCCTGTTTTCAGGACTAGAACTAACTAGAAATTATTTCATATTGGGCATATCCAGGTTTTGCACACAATTTAAGACCTATTTCTGAGGGCACAGCTCCCAGTCCTACCAAGCAGATGCACATGGATCTTGATGCATCTTTGAATAACGTAAGATGAAGGCATTAAGCCATGCAGACTTTAAAATGTTTCATTCGGCACAGTTAATTTTACCCAGAAGTACTGGGGTACGAGTAAGAGATGCTAAAACACAGCCTTTCTGGATTAGATCTGTACGCCCGTAATTTAACATAAGGAACTAAATCCTGAAGGATACTTCTCGAAATTAAATGTTTTCCATCATTTCCTTTTCTGCTTTATTAAAAGACTAAAATGTGGCACAGTTGAATCCAGACTGCTGGCTTCAGTTGAGTTACTCCTTTGTCATAGTTATGCATTATTCTTTGTGAGCAGAGGTTTTTGTTTTGCATTAGTTCTTCCTCCATAGCAAAGTGCCCTCTTTGCTGACTAAAAACACTGTGCATTTTATCACTAATAACACATCTAAACTCTTATTTTAAATCACAGCCCTATTTTCAAAAAGAGCAATTTTACTTTTCTTCCAGAAAGCCATCTGCTTGCTAATGAGAGTTGTTTTCATCAGTAATTTTGAGAAGAAAAATGGTTATTAGACTAACACTTAAAAAGTGACAAAAAGAATATCATCCAGCCCACTATTTAAATACACTAAATTTCTTGCAGTACAGGATCTACAGGCCAGACATATCATTATAGTTATAAACATTTGTAATGAGCCTTGGTGCAATTGGTTCCCACAGTGAAGTAGCATCACCTCGGATAAAAATCTTTCAACAAGAAATTTCATACATAAGATTGCTGTAATTTATAAATCCCTGCATTATCAAAAATTATCTTTTTATACCAACAAAGCCAGAAAGGCTTTTGATCATGCTATGTACTTACTTCTTTTTCTAAATATGTTTTTAAATTTTATCAATGCCTAATCAATAGACAATGCCACGACAGAGTAATTCCTCTACCTCCCTTTTACCAAAGCTATTCCTGGCAGAGAGTGCAGTGACAGCTGAACAATCAACACTTTCACAATCATCCTGATATTTGGCTGAATTATCCTGCTTAACGTGCATTCCCCATTTCCCAGCTCTCCCTGATGCTGACTGTTGAACAGCAGTAGCATGACACAACAGCAAGAGGCAAAGGACCGTTAACAGGAAGATAAAAACTGAGACAGAAAATGAAGGAGTAAGAATTAGGACTCACTGAAAAGGATGAGACCTATGAGAGGGGAAAGGGAATCTGTTTAGGATGGTGGCAGAGGAAAAATAAAGGAACATAGAGGAGGAAAAATAGTTTTCATAGTAGTTTTAGTACGTTTGTCAGCAGAACTAAGATAAAAAGCAAGAAAAGTAGGGAAATAACAAATAAAGACACAGTGAGGACTAGGTCTAAAGAAAAAAATTGTGTGAAAATCCAGGGCTGGAACAAAAAGGAGGACTGAAGTACTCAAGGCCTTGGAAGAGTTGCAAGGACATAAGCATGAAAGGAAAGAGCAGAAAAGAAGACAACAGAACTGGGAGGTGATAAAAGAGAATGCAAATTAAGTGGACTGCAAATAAACATGCATGCAAATAGGGAAAAAAACACCATGGAAAAGAGTTCAGATCAGCACACATAAAACTATAGTACATATCAAACTAAATAAAGAGCTTCCAAAAAAAACCCCAAAACAAAACCAAACCCGTGCTGCAATATCACATCTCTCCCCTCCATCACTTGCCAAATTAATGACCAGTTACTGCCCCACTGTTTCAGGCAGACAGGCATTTTTTGCCCCAGTGCATCTCAGAGACCCGCTTGGTGCAGTTTCTTTCAACCACAGTCCTATTGTTTTAACTCCCCCCTGGGGTCTCCAGTGAAACCAGTGAGGGTTGCCTCTGAACCTGAAAGACCAAACTGATTAACACTGAACCACGTGTCTTATTTGTGGCCAAATGCTGTCAAGAAGGTCAATGCTGAGGGTGGGAAAAAAAAAAAAAAAAAAAAGAGACATTAGGTTAGGCTTAACAGCCAACACAACCTTATGAAAGAGATACTGCGCCAACTCTTTCCATCTCTTCTTGCCATGTGCACCTTTTTTTGGGGTGCAATTTATAGCTCAGCTATGAAAATAAAATTGCTTTGAGTTAAAAACTTGCAAACAAAGTCTTGGTCAAAGTATGAATTACTTTTATAGGTTTTTCGAAAGATTGATCTTTTCATTTTCTTGTCTTATGAGTATATATCCCATTAGATCTGCTTCTGTGTAGGAAGCGCAATTTTAGCAAGCAATTAATCCATAAATGAGCTGTTTCAGAGTTTAAGGTATTGGACATCATCCTTCAAAGGCTCTATCCTGGCCTTGTATTATACTTACATGTTTCCACAGACCTTAAAAGAGGCTCATTTTGTCAGCAATCATTTAATTGAATTCCCCGTGAACCACTTTTGGAAAACCATGCACAAGATAATCAGCCGTAGACACAAAAAAAAAAAAAAATAGAAAAAAGGTAGCATTTCTAATGACACTGAGAGATACAATGACCTTTAAGTCCTTCAGTACTGAACATCCTGTTGCATACTTTATTCCAAAAAGAAAATATGCAGCTGGAGAGCTACAGAAATCATACCTATTGGAACCTGGACCTCTTGCCAGGGATGCTGAGTTTCTGCAGTAATGACACCATGACTCCCCGTGTAGTTCTCATCTTTCACGTAGCCTGGAGATGCGGTGATTTTCACACCACACTCCCCGCTCCAAATTCATAAATAAACATTTTGAAAAATTTGCCTTATGTGGAACGGAAAAAAGAAATCTAATGCTGCATTTTATGTATTCAGATGGTCACATACTCTAGCACTTTCCTGAGTACAAGGGAAAAATCCTGTCTAAAGACCTTTTCATATTACAAGCATTTAAAAAACAACAGAATTCTTCTTTCTTAAACCTTTTATGCATCGCACAGACCTGCTACACATTTGCAAGGTGTGAATCATTACCACAAAAACAGAAACAAGCTAGTCTTACAAAAAAATCTATCAACCTATAATAAAAGTTAATGTAACTATTTGTATTGGTAATCATTGTTTAAATATCTGCATGTATAACACTTACATTAGTTTCGGAATTATAATTAAAATCTAGTGCAAACTCCTCAACTACTTTTTAAAGCAATTATGTTTGACTGAAACAGGACTGGGTGTATGGACTATGTCAAGGGCAATGTTAAAGAACATTCAAGACTGGAAACCAGAGTAGAAATTAATACACAGAATAGAAAATAAACTATTTTTTTTTTTTAAAAGAGCTATTGAATGCTTTTAGTCCTTAAAATTATTAAAAAAAAATAACGAGCAGAAGCAAGTAATTCTTTACCCTGCCAAATTCTGATGTTTACCGATGACTGTAGCATGTCACTATGAAAACAATCATTTAAGCAAAAAATACTTTTTATTCACAAAATTGAAGTTGCAGCCCCCTTAAAACCAAACACTGCTGAAAGCCAAGCCCTTGCTGCTAACCCTTTACAGACAAGGCAGCAGTGCCCAACACGTCAGCAGGAACAAGACTTACTATACTTTTGATACCAGTTGGACAGACTTACACTTTGCTCTTGCAAGATCCTTGTGTTCAGTATGGTGTAAATTTTAGTTCCCGCAGTGTCACCTGGCTGACAGGGTATATGATACATACAATAGGTGTGCAGTGTACCATGGCGTTCCTCAAGCACTTTGTTATCTATCGTTTCAAACATTCCCTCTTGTGGATCTCATCTCCAGTTCCCATAGAATCATTTTGGTTGGAAAAGACCTTTAAGATCATCAAGTCCAACCATTAACCCAGCACAGCCAAGTTACCACTAAACCACATCCCTCAGCAGTACATCTATACGTCTTTTAAATACCTCCAGGGATGGTGACTCCACCACTTCCCTGGGCAGCCTGTTCCAATGGTTGATAAGCCTTTCAGTGAAGAAATGTTTTTGTAATATCTAATCTAAACCTCCCCCTGGCCTTGTCCTATCGCCCATTCCCTGGAGAAGAGACTGATACCCAGCTCACTACAACCTCCTTTCAGGTAGTTGCAGAGAACAATAAGTTATCATTGACACACGGACCCATCTTTTATTATTAAGAAAAAAAGATAAAAAAAAAAAATCAAAGCAGGCACAAGCTTAGTCATTCCATACTTCAGATGGCAGAATGTGATACAGCTCCAGGCAAAAGCCACATAACCTCCTTCTGGTGGGACCCAACAGCTCGTGTTCAGCACTGTACCAGCATTCAGTGTTACACCAGCATGTTTGCTTGGCTTTTGTTTGCTGCAAATTTAAATCTGTGTATGGGCTGTACAGGTACAGCCCATGCAATACCTGGATCAGAGAGGAACAGTCCTGTGGTGGTCTGACCATGGCCGGCTGCCAGGCGCCCGCCCAGCCCCTCACTCACTCCCCCACCTCCACAGCATGTGGGAGAAAACAAGGTGCCAAAGCTCATCGGTGGAGATAAAGACAAGGAGTTCACTCACCAGTTACTGTCACAGGCGAAACACCCTTGGGTTTGGGAAGATTAATTTAACTCGGACCCGGACTGCAGTTCCTGTCAGGAGAACCTGCTCCAGCCTGGGCTCCTCTCCACAGGTTCTTCAGGAAATATCCACCTCCATGGCCTCCCCACGGGCCCACAGCACCTCCACTGCTCCTCCAGGTGATCACAGGGCCAATTCCTTCCTCACTCCTCAGCGCCTGGCAGTGCTTTGCCCTTTCATAAATACGTTTTACCCAGAGGTGCCGCCAGCCTGGCTGACCGGCCCAGCTCTGACGTGCGCTAAGGAAACATCCAGAACAGGCCGGAACCGGCCACATCCGGCACGGGGCAGCCCCGGCCTCTCCTCACAGAGAACCCCACAACCTCGGCTGCCACCACCCAGACACACACACCTGGTACAAGTTATTATAATAATACTACTAATAATAATAAATAATTCCATAGTAGGGCCACAGCTGTATGTTTAAACACACCAAGTATTCAAAGTCACACAAAATGAACTAACTAGTTTTATTCAGAGAAGGATAACGCACGTATTCCAGTTATTTGACCCTGCGCTTACATCCCAGAAGTATATATATTACCATCCATTGGGAAACTCTAAAAAGGAATTGCCTCTAAGTGTTCTCTAGGGCCTTAATGCCTTTGCTTATATGCTGGCCATGACAGAAAGTAAGTGCAAAAACGTAAAGGTTATTCCCTGGCCCAAGACGAGTGTTCCCTGCTCCATCCAAGGACAGGCTGGCCCGGAGGGAAGAAGAGCAGAGTTAGTGGTGAGAAATGGAGGAACATCCCAAAAAGATGAAGGCAACTGGGTCTCATCAACACCGGTCCCAAAGGCCCCAGCCTGGTACAACCTGAACTCCTCCAGATCAACTGCCACACGGTGTTTGTCTCACCGTGATGCTTCTCTATTATAACCTTTCCAGAAGGTTTAGAGGGCACAAGCACCATCGACATTCATCCTTTCCAGACTGTTTGCTCTAATATTCCATTAAGTAGTAGAACATCAGCAATCCCATCACACCAGCAAAATGACCTTTCCTGGAGGGGCCGAGCACAGCAGCTCTCCCAAACGACGGAGTCAGAAGAAAGCAGAGGTCAGAAGCTAAAGCCCAGGTAGCAGTCAGGCAAGTAGCCACCACGGGGAAAGAGGGCAGACAACAGCAAACTATCTAAACGGGATGAAGCACAGCAGACCTGAGAAACTATATGCAAGAAAAGAGGATGGCAAAAACACCGTTTATAACAAAGACATCTTTACACATCTTTTCTTTACCACTGGTTAGCAAGCACAATAGCTTTGCCAGGGTAAACTGCAAGGATGCCCTCAGTGGGAAGTGTGGTTTCTTTCAGATCTGCAAAAAAGGTATCGGGAAAGTTAATCCCAGTTCAAAACACTCATCTTGTTCTGTCAGAAGATCTTCGTTTCACCAGCAAACATAAAAGCATGGCAATATTGTATTGCTGCATTAAGCATTTAACTTAATTTTATGTAACTAGCTGCAGCTTCCTAAAATCTGTTGACATTTGTCATTTCGTTGTGGTTCATTTCCTACAAGAGCTTTAGAAGTTAAAATTTACACTACTGATATGAAAGATCCTGATTTATAGAGAAAAAGCGAGTACACATTCATCACCTCAAGGCAGTTTAAATTAATGTGACCAGTAACACGGTCAAGTATCTTGCTGAAGAACAGGTATAAGCAGCTACTTTATGTAGCAGATTCTTTGTTATATAGTAACTATATACAGCGGAATTATAAAGAGTGTAAACACAAGATCACATTTTTCCCCTCATGTCCAGCGTTTACTTCATTTATCTTCAATAGCCCCACAGCAGCTCATCTTCAATGTATGCAAGTTATTTATTGATCTGGGATTTTCCAAAGCTACTTAAGAGTGGTTTGGGAACCTGTCTTCTATTGAATTTCAATGAATCCACTCATAAAAGAATTAGGAGCTTTAGGAAATTTTATCTTTATTGTTTCATACCACAGGCACAACATGGCATCCAATTATCTTATCCTTTGCTGGCAGAAGAACTACAATTGAGGTACCCAATTAACAATTTTTAAGCTTGTGAAACTAGTCTCACATAATTAGCATCCAGAGAATGAAAGAAGCTATTTTAGCAAATAAAAGTGAGACTCAAGATTTCAAACAAGGTATTTCTGGTTGCTGCCTTTCTTTTGCTCCCCCAACTTTAGTTTAATCATAATTATAGAAGATGATATTCCCTCAAAATGCCAGAGAGATTATCATCAGAGAACATTTCAACATGTTAAGCCTCCATCTCCTCAAACTTCTAGAGATGGGGACGATTCACATTTGATGATTTGTTAATGAAGACTGGTCAATTCAGGACCAGTCAGCTGCAAATAAATTGTGTATTGGGCATATATCAAACAGTCATTTGTTTGATATATGTTTAAAATTAAAAACTGTTTAAAAATACAGCAACGGTTCCAGGATAACAAAGAAAGTGCAGTTGCAGACAACACAAGAGACGGAGTTACAGTCTGGTGGCGCGCAGGGAATTGTTTTCATAATTTTGATGCTGCTAAAATAACTGAGTGTCAAGTACTTTCATGTCTTGCCGGCAGGAGTTCTCATATTGTACTGTGGGTTTTTCCCCCTCTCATAAGATATTCATGCTATTCAAGCAATACTTAGGGTCATAGATAGTTCTAACGGGCAATTGTGCCCTAACAAAGCACCACTGCCTGCAACTTGAATGATGTGGAAAGAGCTCAGGGTGTACTTGTGCCAGACCTCAAGTCTCTCTTCAAAGGGCAAGTACCAGCCATTGTTATAGCACCTGCCTCTGCTTCATGGCCAAGAGACAATAAAGCAGACCTTGCTGGAACTGATACTGCACCAAGCATTACAAAACCCAAACACAATCCATGTGTGCAGTTCCAGAAAGAAGCTACAGAAAATAAGCAATCTCTTTTCTTGCTCCTTTGTTTCACTTTGCCTTAACCCAGTGCATTCTGATAGAAAGGAGTTTGTGAACTGAGATTAGAAAACAGTATGCAAGTCAGACAAATTCTGAAGCTGCAACCACATCAAAAAAAAATCCTTAAGTACTAAATGGATGGAGTCATTTGCCATTACACTTTTTAGATCTTAACCCTGTTAGTAGGAAGAAGGTTTGATGAGGAAACCAGAAAACAGCGCATCAAATCAAATATCTAGATTTCATTAGCCATTGATATTCTTTGGGCAACCACATGGCTTATTTAGAGATGAATATATTATTCAGAGGTATGACCTTATAATGGCCTTCCAGTACCTGAAGGGGGCCTGCAGAAGAAAAGGGGAGGGACTCCTTTTCAGAGAGTGTAATGGTAGGACAATGGGTAATCGTTTTAAACTGAAAGAAGGGAGATTTAGATTAGATATTAGGAAGAAATTCTTTGCTGTGAGGGTGGTGAGACACTGGCACAGGTTGCCCAGAGAAGCTGGGGATGCCCCATCCTTGGAGGTGTTCAAGGCCAGGCTGGATGGGGCTTTGACCAACCTGGTCTGGTGGGAGGTGTCCCTGCCCAGGGCAGGGGGTTGGAACTCAATCTTTAAGGTGCCTTCCAGCCCGAACCATTCTATGGCTGTGGAACACAAGACACACTGATAACCCAAAATGACAATGCTGTAAATTGGATTTTGGACATACAATTAGTGAACTTCCCTACTTAAGCTCCTATAAAAGTTGCTGAGATAAGCAAATCCAAAGCTTCAGTTTAACACCAGAACTCGTGGCAAGAACGGTAAAGTAAGCAAAAAAACCCAAATGAAATGGAAATTCCTGCCCCAAGAATAACAGTATTAAAGAGGTGTTTCCACTTACTGAGTGCCTGAAGCAGGCAAACTCTAGGGTGAGACAAAAAGTTGTCACTATTTTTGTTTTTTAAACTCTATGTGTTTTAATGGCGTATTTGACTTTTTTAATTGTCCCACCAAAATATATGAGGTGAGTCTACAGAGAGCATTTTTTTATTTTTTTATTTTTTTCCCCTTTTTACAGCAAGGAAGTTCTCTAAACATTTGCATCAACTTCCAGAACAACAGCTATCTGTAAAAGTCAAACACGTCTGGCCAGATTCTGGGGTGTCTGATGGAGTTCTATTGATTTCAAGCAAGCCTGCTGATTTAGCCTGCTGAGGAACCTCACATCATCAGATTAGGTTAAGTAAATTGATTTTTGAATCCTGATTATTTGCAAAACCTTATGAACAACTTAGAGACTTACCACCCAACAAAAGGTAGAAATTACTTGGTCAAGAGTTTTATTAATACAATTTTTTTTAAATCAATTTTCTCTCAAAAACTTCACTAACAGAAAAGCAACAGAATTTGTTCGCTAAATTATTCATTAGGAATTACTGAGCCAGGTTCTTTAGTACTATAAAAAGCAGCAGCTCCACTGAGAGCAGAAAGAATTGCAGCTGTTAAGAAACAGAAGAGAACACAGGTACAGGTGCCGTAGGAATTCACTTCTGGTTTTCCAAAGCTATTTGTGAGACCATTTAGTGGCAGATGGGAAGTAGGAGGGAAGCAGAGCGGTGACAGCAGCTGTCTGTCAACTCGGAAGGGCACAGGCAGTGACAGGACACCTCAACAAAAGCCCATGAAAGCTGTGCCTGCATAAAGCCCCGTTCCAGCCCTTGTCAGTGCAGAGACTGAATTCAATGGTAACTAAGAACTCCACCTTTTTCTCCTTACTCTCCAATCCTAGATCTCTTTGCTAAGAAAGGAACTGAATTGTATGATCTTGGGAGGATTCCTGAGGAAATCAGTTGATAGAGCCATACCATACACATTTGTACAGCCTAATAACTTTCAGGTTCTATTGCAAAACCTGGTTAAAATGCCACCAGGAGAGAGGCCACAAAGATATTGAGTTCCTAGAAGTTTTCTGTAAATAGATGGTTGAGTGATGAGACAAGTAAGACTTTTCATATTATCACCATGGGAAAAGTGGCAGCATGAGAATTTCTCACTTTTAGATACCTTGAAATCCCCATGGGATAGAAGTTAAGAACATCTACCTGCAGGAATAGCTTTGATCAATGCTTGCACATTATTAGAACCCAGAAAACCCTATTACTAGGCACAAATCCACAGAAAATCAAACTCCCTTTGTTTATGGCTATAGGAACAACTAGCAGTATCTATCAGGCTACACCAAATAATTCATCGTAGGTAAGTCAGCAAAGAGCTGACAAATAGAAGCTGCGTTCATCTATAAACAAACAGACACATGATTCAGTGCACTAAGACTGGAAGGTGCTGTGCCTCTCACATTAAATATTGCATAAGAATATTTTTATGGCAGATTATAACCCCTTACATATACCGTGATGCAAAGCATTTGCAGGAAAAGACAGGAACATTATACTCATCTCTAATGAGAAACAACTTACTTGATGAAGGCAGAGTACATACACATATTTCAATATTGAGGCATCCAGCAAGCTGCTGGATCTAGAACTACGTGCTAATTACAGAAGGCAAATTAAAAACTGTGTGTGTGACCATTGTTGTGCTCTAATCACAATATTCATTAGTTGGCAGAAAAAAAAACCAAAAAACTTTGAACTGCAGATACTGTGCTTGAAAACGCTCTGTTGAGAAGACAGTAACCAACCATCAGTGTGGTAATAAAATCTTAACTCTACCTGATGCTTCCAACTACCAGATTTTTATTTGAGAATCCCAAAGTGTTTCGAAGGCAGTTAATCAGAGCACCCTCACCACAGCCCTGCAGGCAACTTTCCTATCTATTCCAGAGAACAAACGGCGGAGCAGGAAGGTTGCAACCATCAGCGCAATGTTCGCCCAGACAGGAATGGTTTCCAAACACCTCGACTTTCTGTCCCTCACTGTAAAGATTAGACTCCTAAATACTGTCTGACGTTTGATATTTTCTTTTATTTTAGCAGTAAAACACATTTTTAGCCTTCCTGATTATCAGCGCTGCTTTGATACAAAATACATGGTTTTTCTCTTACATTAAGTGATTATCCTGGGGATAAAATCAGGAAATTCCCTCATTTTCCTCAGAACACAGGAAACAAGGGAACATTAAGATTTAATATCACCTCATCAGTAGTCTACAAGTCTGATAAGAATAAAGTCTGTAAGGTTGCTACTCTGGTCTTCAGAAGCTCTTAGCCACATTAAAAAAAAACAAGGTCTTTTATTATAATTAACCATGTTTTATTAAAGCTTTCCCTCATTTTCCTTTCTTTGCTTCTTTCCCCCTCATAGTTTTTACATCTTCTTTCATTCCTCCCTTTGATGTTTGCATGCTTTTCATACTTTTATTGAAAACATTTTGCACTATTCATTCACAGCCCACCTCCCCCCAGTTTTAGAGAAATATATTTTTCCCTGGGTCTGACTTTGCCTCTGCCCTCTACAAGCTCATCTGCAGCTCAGTGAGAGCGTAGGGAACATATGCTCTGGCGACAGTCTTCATTACAAAGTGGCACAAGAACAAAACACCTCCCATCTCTTCCATTTCTTTTGTCTCTCACCTACACAGTCAATGTAACCTGCTCCCCTTGATATGAAGATTTATTCAGGACTTATTAAAAAAAAATATATATATATTGAATCCATCCTTTAGATTTTATAGTTACTGCAACTAAAAATGTTACTGTTAAAATGAAGATAAAATAAGAGTGGCACATTCTTTACTTACATGTGTCTAAAGCCTCATCTGAATCATCAGGACAGTCAGGCTCTCCATCACACAGCCAGTGCTGGGAGACACAAGTCGCACCATCACGACACAGAAACTCTCCTACGTCACAGAACTGAGGTTCTTCTGAAAATGAGAACGCGTTAGAATGCAATGAGTGAAAATGACAGAAAAATCAAGTGGCACAATGAGAATGAACAGTGAAAACAAAGTGATTCTGAATTTAGAAATCAAAGCAAACATGAGAAACAATGTGAAGTAATAATGTAATGAGGTATCTAATGCCCTTGGTTAGGCTGTGGAGCCCTAACATCCAGCAGCAGTGTTTCAGTGGGAGCATCCCATAACCAGACATCTCAACCAGACAGGAATGGCATTAGCATAAACTACTTGTATGAAATAGAACTTCAAGAAATTTTATTTTTCTCTAACCATTTCAGCAAGAATGTCTGTGGGTGGGTATGGTGTGTGCTGGTTTGTGGGTTTGGTGGGTTTTTGTGTGTGTGTGTGTGGTTAGACTATGATCTCAAAGGTCCCTTCCAACCATGAATATTCTGTGATTATGTAAATTTGTTCACTAGATAGAAATCAACAAGCTTTAATTTCAAATTATCAGAAGGGAGGTACCCCATGCTCCTCCCCTGCCCCAGAAGATATTTTCAAAATGTTGTTTCACATAATCAAATTTTCAAGGATGTATTTTTCTAAGCAAAGGTCTTTTTAAATAAATATTTAGTGTCTTTTACTATTTCTTTAGGTACATATTTTAATGGCCAAATCCTATCTCAGGTTTTATATAAAAATGTTTTTATATTTCATGTGACAAAGTTGCAGACAAAGGGTTTAGTTATTTATGGTCAACACTGAGGCACCTTCAAAAACCATGGCCTTAAAAAGAGGGCAGGTCCGGAAGTCTGCTGGATTCAACCACCAAAGCCTGGCGTCCTTGAGATCTAGAGTTAATTAACTCAAGACTAGTGCATCATTAATTAATGTAAAACTATTCTAACATTAATTAAAGCTCACAAAGCCTCTGTGCAATATATTATATTAATTTTATCAATATATAAATTACAGTAGTGCCTTCTACATTGCAGATAGCTGAGAAAAGGTTTCTCGATTATTCTTACACTGCTACGAGTGAGAAATAACTTCCCCGGAGTCAATACTGTTACAAAGATATAAAACCAGGTATAAATAAGGAGAGAATTAAGCCCAATTCCACATGCAGATCTATCCATCAGGTTAGTTCATACCAAAAGCCAACTGATAATGTTATTTTTTTTCTTATCACTATTAGTGGGCTATGAGAGGGTGCCACCTACACCACTGGCTTCAGTGCCTGCTGAACCCAGCTGCCCACTTGAAAGACCTTCCTTGTGATTAAGTGCTCTGACTTTTCAGGAAGTGTTATGATATTCGTTTCTTAGTCTGATATGCCAACTAGCAATTAACACAATAATGAAAAACCACCATTCCCCAGAACAACTTAACTGGCCTTCAGAACAAAATACCTATTTTGCAGACACTATATACGTATTGTCTTGTCTAATGACTGCAAGATGCGTTTCTAAACATGCTTGTAAAGCAGATGAGCTTCAAAAGAAAACTCCTGTGGCATACTTTGGGGACATTTAGGTATTATTACTCTAGGAAATAACAATGGGAACACTCTGTTAAAAGTAACCTGTTTTTTTCATATGTGCACAGCTCATTTTCAAGGTCAGTCTCAAAAGATATCGATGGCCAGACTTTCAAACAAGTCAAAGTTGCAACTACTGTTTCATACTGCTTAATCTTCTATAATTGTGTAGGAATCAAAGCATGTTTTTAATAGTTTAATTCCCTGCCTTTACTTCAACAGCAAACAGCATGCAGTCATTTAAGTTGTTTACCTTCTATGAAAAAGAAAGAGTGACTGTATAATTAAATGTGTAAGTTTACATGCACAGGGAAGTGGTTTCGCTTAAATCTTTCAGGAAGATGATTAAAAGTCCTGTTTTGATAGCATTTCTTGAAAAAGTATCTTGGAAGTCAGAAAGAGAGGGAGTTTGGCAAATTTCAGCATTTCAAAGATAGGCAGTAGTATGAGCAAAATCTGTATGAAGATTTTTTTTAATATTTGTTTTTATAATATTCTTGAAACTCACAATTAATTCCTGTTCCCTTATGGAAACCTTATAGAACAGTGTGAACCTTAATTTTCTGTGTATTACACGACTCTACGTAAAAAACCTGGGAATATGAGAACTAGCACAAAACCAGTTATCGACCATGTTCACTTATTTATACCACTAAAGAACTTTTTTTTTTAATCATTGGCCTTGTCTTAAGTGTCAGAACCACAGTAGAAATGCTTAGACACTATCCATTCAAGATTTTTTTCTTCTTTTTGTATATAATTACTTCTCAAAGAAAAAACAAACAGTTGAGATGGCTAACTTGCATGAATTAAGATTCATAAAGCCAAATTATTTCACATTACAATTTTTCTAAATGTTATTTTTTATAGATTTCCAAACCAGTAGCTAAGTGAAAAAAAAATAAAATTCATATATAAATACAAAAACATAAAGTTGTGAAAACACTTTCACAGTCAACTTTATACAACTGGTTCTACACAAACCTAATCAATTACCTACACGCAAAATACCTACAGGAAAAGAAATCTTGTTTCTTTCTTAAGTCTTGTCAATAATTGGGTAAAAGGAGAAATCAATGCTGTCATTTATGCCAAAATGTAACACTCCAAGTCTAATTATGTACTGCAGCAAGAAAAGCCCAGTGTTAAGAAAATCCCATTTAAAGCTGATGAAGAATTTCAATCAGGTGATTCAAGTTTGATGCCAATGAAATCACCATGAAACGTGCAGAACTGCTCCTTTNGGTGATTCAAGTTTGATGCCAATGAAATCACCATGAAACGTGCAGAACTGCTCCTTTTTAGGGTTAGGGGGCAATGTCTATCTCAAATCCTGTCCCTAAGTCCTGTGGCTGTCCCCACAGAGACTGTCCCAGCAGCAAGGGAGGAAGCTGGGATGGATGGAAGGGACAGATCCCCACCTTCTACAGAGTCCTCAACATCACCCCTTTGGAAATCTAAAATTTAAAGCAGAGTGAAAGACAACCAGTAAAATCATACTACCGATTAATTTAAAGACCTTTCTACTCTGCAACATTCTCTTCTGTTTTATATTTCTATCTGTAATAAAATCCCTTTTCACTACTCAATGTCAACTGCCAGTCAACATGCATCCGAACGCTGCTGCTGCCAGCCGGGATGAAGAGGAATCCGAGGGAAACCTCTGCGTGACACCATAAACACCTGAGTAAATGGCATTCCCACACGGAGCTGTATGGAACAGGGAAGGATCCTATTGCCGTGCTCAAGGGTAATGAGAGTCTGACACAAAAAACATGATGGGAAATAAGAAATCAACCCTTTTTTTTTTTTTTTTGTATTTTAAGGAGGAACACGGATAGAGCAGTCACTAAGCACCACTGTAGGGGATTATCGCCTGCCTCTTGCTGCACCAGCTTCTCCTGAAGCTGCAGATGGGCACATATGTCTACACAAACAAATCTTACATTGTTCATATTTTGGGCAAAAATTAGGAAAATAGCCTAAATAATTTGACATAAACAAGTTTTTAAAAGCTATTTCATGCGTAGCTCAGTTTTGAGCACGTGTACTTGGAAAAAAAGGTTTATTTTCTACTTTTTAAAAAAATGTAAATAATTTAGCTATTTCCATACAATTAAATTCTTGGCTTGTATTTTATGCAACAGTACAGAAATTATGGAGATCTAAGCTTTTTATATTCTCTCTCTCGAGAAAGAGCTAGCAGAGTGAAAAAAACACTAACTTATAAAACACTTTGAAAAACAGAGCTTGTTTAGAGTAAAGCAGCTGAATATTAGCTGAGGGGTTTATTGGCTCTGAAACTGCTTTTTCAAACTGTTGTCTTTTACATATCTATAGAATTATCTGTATTTTCAGCTGCTATCTTTACAAATGAATTGGGCCAGTTAATCATAAATATGCAGTCATTAATGGGCTTGGATATTTTAAGCACACTTCCTAAAAAATGGTCATCTAAGATGGCTTTATTTTATAACTGAAGAAAACAGTTCTTTATAGTGACACCTCTCCACACACTATTTCCTTCTGTATTTTGTGTGCTGCACAGACAGGCTCCCAGCGGACAAGAAAATTCACATTTTTAACTTACCAATTCTTTGAGATACAGAGCAGATGGTTAGAAATCATCTCTCTATGGGTAAATGAAAGCTTTGCCTCCCTAAGGATAGTACGCCTTCCTATGTTGCAAACACCTGGCAATGCCTCTTAGAAGGAAAGTTTCACAAAAAAGCTGGTGCCTTTGTTTTAAAGTAAATGTTTCTAGAGCCAAAAATGCCTTTTTTTTTTCCAAAAGACCGGCATATTTTTATGAGGACGAAGCTCAAAATCTCCATTAGAAAACTAATTAAAATTGTAATTTATGCAATCACACTACACTTGGAAAAAAAAATAATTCCACTATGTTGTTATTAGACGAGGGAAAAAAAAAAGACAAACAGACAAAAATCCCAGGACAAAAGACATTGGCCAGCATCTGCCTACATCAGGAATGCTCCCCGATTAATAAGGCAGTTGCCTCTGTAAATATGCGTTCAGCTCCCAAATGATGATGGATAAAGGTCACTGCCCATGATCACATCGATGGGCAGAGGTCAAAGGTATCCGGATCTTTCTTATTTGAAGGAATGCAATTATGAAAAGAAGGTCAACAGGGTACTTGAAAAGAACCGTACAGGAGGTAACATTTATATAATTGAGTGCTTCTTCAGCTCCAGCATGAGAATGTAAATGATTCACTGGGAATCTAATTAATATCTGCCTTCGTCAAGGAAGCAGATGCGCAGAGAAGCCCTTGTATTTCTCAAATTGTTCTTTCCTGCAGGCGTCAGCACTGTCCCTGCTTTCCCAAGTCCACTCCTTGGGCGCTCGACGGATCTGCCAGGCTTCCGCCATGGCCTAGGAGACCCCACCACCCGGCTCGGTGGGCTGCCTTCAGAGCAATTCAATCTCCATCTGCTACGAGCACCTGAGAGCCCAAAAAAACCAGATCTCCCATATGGCCACGGTCTTCAAAGTGAACAAAACTCAGTCTAATAAAGTCTTGATCCGTTCTAGCAGGGAGTATGCTCATTAGGCTTTCGCTAAATATTCATGAAAACTACGTGTGCAAACTAATCCAGAAACCACATTCAAAAAGAAGCTTCTCAACAATATGAAATAGCACTGTAGGAATGGATGTTTAAGGATAAAAGATCATCATAACAATTTTTAAAAGCTTTTACAAAAAATAGCTTGAGACTAACTTGAAATGAGTCTGTTTCGTGAATTCAACGTAATGAATTCTTGCAGTCGTTAAAAAATTAAAGATATTTTTACAGCGGTTCAAGTGAAACAAACAACTTTGGAATTTTCAATCCCCTCTCCATTTTCAAGGAGGCACAAGGGCAAGAAAAGACACACATAGAATAGGGAGGGTGTGTGTAAACATGCTTTCCTTTGCAATTTGGGAATGGAGAGAACAAGGAAAGAACCATCAAAATCGTGAATATACAAGTGCTCGGCTGGTTTGTCCCTAACTGTGTACCCAGACAAAAATCCCAGGAAAGAGGGGGAATTGCCTGCCAAAACAGTCATTTTTCTCAGAACCAAAAGAGCAGGAAGATTATGAGTGGAAAGGCCAATGAGCGTGGTCAGAAAAAAATGTAAATTCAGCTGTATGTTTATCATTTGGATCCACTGGTGACAGCATCACCTGTCCACACCACCAGGAACTTCTATTCGTGATAATAAACCTGTTCTGCCGTGTTTCAGGGATATTACACAACCAAAAACTTGCACTTTTAAGTTCATAATTAGTTTTGCTTTGATTTTAATTAAGTTATCTTCATTACAAGACCTTAAAAAGTGAGAACTTTTTTTCCCCCCTCTCAAAAGCATGTTTTCCATTTGGGATTTTCTTTGATCTCTCACTGAAACATGGAAGGGTTTGCAGATTAATTTCTGCAAAATTTAGTCAAAAGTTGAAAAGTATATTCCAGTAGTAATTTATGATAGAATTCATCATATGCTAAAACCTAAATTACTGTAACTGAAAGGGAGCTGGGAAGAAAGAGCACGCACAGCACTTCCTACTTACGACTTTTCAGACTTTTATATAATCCTTTTCCAACCCTTTATACCTTTTGAGTTAAATCTACATTTTTAGAGCCCAGCATACAGTAAAACACTGCAGTGGCTGCACTAAACTCCAAACAAAATCCTTGGAACGAACCTTGCAAAACATAAACAGGGTTTTACGTTCGGAGTATAAAATAAGGTTATCATTTCTCTCTGTCCTACCCAGTTCAGTCCATTGCTGCGTTCAAAGGCAGAGAGTAAAGTTTTATTCACAGGATCCAAAAATCTCTCTCAAGATCTACCAGACCCTGATTTGTTCTTGTGCAGTGCAAAGGGGCTTAACTGTCTGTGTGTATGTCCATATGCATATGGCATTCTTAAACAGGAATGGATGTTTTATGTGTATTTATTCAGTTCCTGGCATATTAGTTATCACTTACTCAGCACTTACTAATCAACTAATTAGTTTATCCATAGGCAAAGCACTTTTTGTTTAGAGTCTGGTCAGTCTTTTGACTGACAACAGACATCTTACTTCTCAGCCCATAACCTAGACCACAAATATTCACACTCAAATTCCTTATTTACAATAATTCCTCACATTTTTCAGACTTGCTCAGTCCTCCTGTAACTTATGGATCAGGCTGAGAAATATTGTTAGAGATAAGTATTACCAAGAAGACCAGAAACATGTACTGTTTCATACAAATCCTGAAGTATTTTTGGAGGTGGGCTGGTGCCAAGTCTAGGGGCAGCCTTGTTCCTCTCATTTTTGGTCTTCCTTTGACAAAAAAAAAAAACTATTTCCATTCAGGTGGCTGACCCCAAGTCCCCTCCTGGGGATTGGAAGATTATTCAGCCTTAATTTGGCACACTTTATGGATAGAGAATTCTAAGAAATATTCAGATAATGAGAAAGACCCAAATATTCCTGAGACAATTTTTACCTCATCAGCAAAGGGTCACACAATCATACGTATCTCAGCAAACTACGAAATGACATGATAGTGATGTTCTCTAATGACACAAAAATACTACAGAATAGTCAGATGTCTCCTTTAATACAATGGAGATATACTAATAGAAAAACATTACTTGTAATCTTGTCATTTGCCAATCCCTACTGTAAGTAGCCCCATACAGAAAGGAAGTTGGAGTCCCAACAAGCTCACTACGAGCTAGTTCTTCACAATTATCTTTTACCTCCTCAGAAACTGGAGGAAACATGCAAACACGTTCCTCAGGGTGAAGTTGTCCTTCTTTCCAAACAGCCAGACTTTGACTGAATGTTAATGTCAGGACGGAGGGTCAAAGTGACCATCACTTATCCCCCTAGGTATGAAGAATGACAAGCCCCATAACGGAGTCGTCAACGTGCCCTTTCAGCTGCTGACAGCTAGACAGTGCCAGGGTGAACATGAGCAAAAATGCTCTCATTTGTGGAAAGCCCTCAAAGGTTTCTACTGAAACGAGTCTTCTCGCTTTCCCATGTCAAAGAATAAAATGTCTTTGAAGATACCATTTACATGGAATGTGAAAACCTCTGAGCCTCTCCACCTTGGTCTGTATTACCATAATGTGTTCGTAATATTATCAGTTAATTAAGCCTCCTCATCAGGATGAAATGGTTGCAACAGGAGACTTAAAAAAAAAAAAATATTTACATCAATAAAAAATTAGTCTTTATAAGGAATGGCGAGGAATTTGGCAGGACCCTTCAAAGGACACCCTGTAGACTACGCACTTCCTAGTCCAAGTATACACCTCAATAAGCAACACAAACTTTCACACGCAAAAGAATTTCTAGGAGAGGAAACTTGCATAATACATGTTTTGTACCCACACGTGCCTGCTGCTTCTTCAGGAAGCTCAACGGAGAAAAGACTAAGGCTTTCAGCTACTCCCAGGATCAAATCTCAAAAAGGTCTGAAAGACGAGCTCCTGAAAAGCAGAAGAACTGAGCAGAAGGATTGGGACTGAGAACAAGTCACCCTGAGCCCATTTCAAACCCAATTCGACGCAGTGCGCCACTTAGTGTGCCTCTAAAGCAGGACTTCAAATGAATATTTTTCGGCTGCGATCTGTGTTAGCTGCTTTGACTGAGGTATTTCCAAGTTACACTTTTAACTTCGCTAGTTGTAAAGCCTCCAAACATAATGGTAATGTTTTCAGGGCAAAATTGCTTCCTTTTCTTAAAGTAGGATGGAAATCCCGACTTCAGACAAATTATTTAAATAAATGCCATACATGATATTTTCTCTTTTGAAAGCTGAAAACATTCATTACATCTCTTATTACAATATCTTTGATAAGTCCTCTGTTGAGCAGATGTTCTATCATTGTGAATTTTCACATACTAACATTTTTAGCAAATACTGAAAGATAATTAATTTAGATAAATTTCATATATCAAAGGGTAATCAATGATGTAATTGTTTTAATTCAGTAGTTTTATTACCATGTAAAACATAACAAAACCATTTCCTTTGAAATTTTTTAAACTCTAATAGAATGACATCTGCCCAAGCAAGGGAGGAAAATCACATACTAAACTGTTGCAATATTTGAAGATACCAGGAAACCAGTGGGAATAAAAAAA
>JAHREE010000229.1:3002257-3033839 GCA_033628505.1 Tringa tobata
CACGTCAGCTAAGCTGGAGAGTAATCTCTCATCGCCTCATTTGGCATACAGTGCAATAAAATAAATAATATAATTTTTTTTTTTCCTAAGCTCAAAGGTTGGTTAAGCACCTGCAAAAACAAAATGAAGTTCTGTGAGTTTGCCAACACACATATATTTCGGAGAAGCAATTAATGTCTCTGAGGTAGTGTGTTAGTGCAAGGGGAACTCTGTGCTTTGATCTCATTAGTGAGAATGAATCACGACTGGAATTCACCAGGGTAAATAAAACCAGGAGCCTAAGCTCACATCCATCTCTCCTAGCACAGAAAAACAGGAGACTATAATCAGGACTTCTTCACAATAATGTGCATTATTCCACAGATTCATCCCTTCATCTCCTAAAATGACAAATAAACTAGAAACATAGGCTACTTGGAAATAATAAAATATAGCTATCTTTTCCTCCTTTTTCCAAGAGATCTTTGACAACTTCCATTTCCAAGAGCAACTACAGGAAACGTTTGTACTACATCTTACGCCTGCTTAGTCCTCTGAATAAGAGATGCAAATTAGTTGCACATAGAAAAAACCCCAACCCTCTTACACATACTAGAGATTTCGAGGTGATGCTCATCTAAAGTGTAAATTCAACTTACAAAATCCATTAGTTACAGGAATAAATCTAATACCCTGTACTGATGCTCTAAGTCTCTCCCCACCTCCTGCTGTGTCCTCCTGCCCGTTCCCCGCACGGCACGAGCCACCGGCCCTCGCTGGCAGCGGGGCTTTGAGGCAGGGCTAAGCAGAAGGATGGCTGGAAATCTGTAGCCAAAGCTCACAGAAACAGCTGTTTTCTCTCTGGTAATGTGGAAACTAAGTTTCACATCACTTTCTCTCTCCCGAGAAATATGAGCAACGAAAAAATCCAGCCTGTCCCTCTGCGTTCCGTCTCCAGTTGAGAAAAGGGACATCTGTTTGGGCTGAACACCCCCTGCCAGCTGACAGCCTTAAACACACTCACAGGAGCAAACACCAAATAGCAAATTTTGATTTTTTTTTTTCCTCTGATATTGATATTTTTCCCCTTACAATAAAGTTGGGGGTTTCTGTTTGGTGTTTGGGGTTTTTTTGGCTTGTTTTTTTTTTTTATTTTATCCCCAATGTAAGGCCAGGCTGGTTGGGGCTTGGAGCAACCTGCTCTAGTGGGAGGTGTCCCTGCCCAGGGCAGGGGGGTTAAACTTAGATGATCTTTAAGGTCCCTTCCAACCCGAACCATTCCATGATTCTGTGTTTCTAGTTTGTACCCATGTTACCGGGGGGGGAAACACCAAAAACCAACAAATTTAAGAGCAATACTTCTTCCCCCTTAGTTGTGATGTCCTTGAGGTTTACAATGCAAGCAACGACGCACACAGATGCTAGCAGAACAATCATTAGAAGGGGAAACCGTTCAGTATAAGAAATTGAGGCACCAGATTTAGAAGTAGGGTCACAAGTGAAACCAGCAGCTCGCTTCAAAGCCTCCTGACCCCGCCTCAGTAAAGCAGAAGGTACCCTCTACTCAGCTCCAGCAGCAGTTCCCCCTTCCCTCCATGCCCTGGCAGATAACTCGGGCACAGGGACCCAGTTATAAATCTGTTTTCCTTCCACAGAAGTTATGGATTCTCCACTAGGAATTACAGAGCGAGTGCTTATATTTATGTATTATACATACATTTATATTACAGCTGAGGGTAGGAGACAGAATAAAATAGTTCAGTTGGAAGGGACCTACAACGATCATCTTGTCCAACTGCAGGACAACGTAACCATGACCAGGTGAACTTAAATCTCCACAGTGCACAGCCAGGGATGGACCCAAAGGAGTAGGATTTGGCCCTTCAGAGCAAATCAGTGAGGCTTTATATTTCTTGCCATGCATTTTCCTGCATGTATTTCAGCTTCGTGTCATCTCGAGCGTTGACAGCACTATTAATCTCAGCTGGAGAAATACAAGGCAATTAAAATATTAGCTTCTTCCTTAAGCCTTCTGGAAATTTTGAGCGGTGCCATTTCAGAGAGGAGAAAAGTTCAACCTCACTCTCTCTTCCTCCCACCAGCTTCAAACTTATATTCACTGTGGCTATTAAACCTGTAAGTGAATTTAATGGCTTTATTGGACTGCATTTCAGAGGGCAGATACTATGCAAAGCGATGTGGGAAAATAGCAAAGGCACAAACTAAGCTCAAATGAACAGAATTAGATCTGTTTATCAGCCTACTTTTCCAACAGCCTGGGAGGTGCAGAACCATTTGACCTTGGCTGGGGGGGGACAGTCGGGGGGAGCAGCTCCAAGCAGCGACGGATGCCACCGCACAAAGCTGGGAGCTGCCGAGCCAAGAGGATGAATTTGGGGAAGAGAGCTACAGAAAGCTAGACTGCCCATTTAAAAGGTCTACTTAATTTTTAATAGGTTTTTGATAATACAGGAAGACGTAAGGAGCCATATGCAAGGAAACAATCCTCCATCTAAGGTAACTAAACCACATTTCTTGTTTAAGTAAAGCGGTAGAGTGGTAGCGAACGTTTTCAGTTCTAAGAAATGTTGATGGAGTTTTGTTCGGTATGGAGAGAAAAGACGAAGGGGAGGATGAAGAGGAGGAATGTGGTATGTGATAAATTCAGTGCGAGAACACATTCAGAGTGAAAATCCTCACTTTCCTCCGAATTCAACTCTCACAATCCGGCAGACACTCACTCTTTTTGCCCCACGCAAACTTCATGTCTTGTTTTTAAACAACTGATGACCCCTTTGCGACTGTAGCTGTTTGTCAGGAGCCACCAGAGGGACCGTGTAATGTTTTCTCCAACCAGACTCGGGAAGGAGCTTTTATGGACTCTAAAAATAGGATTAAGCCCCCCCAAGCTCTGCCAGCACACATTCCTCCCGTTAGCCAGACCCGAGCCTGCCGCCCCTTTTTAATGACTCAAGCGCACAAGGACAAAGACAGGCAAAAACATGTTTTCCTCTCTCTTTCATAATCCTACCGGAGGGGCTACTTCCCTTATCATATATATTCCACGTTTGCTGAATATTATTCCCTTTTTGCTTTTTCTCTTTTTAGGTTATTTCAATTTTTATTTAAATAGAAGCTAAGGCTGAACAGCTTTTTTTCCCTCCCCCAAAAGAAGCCAGCACTTGTTAGACATCCTTGTGAAGTGACCACATTTTTCTGAAGGCTTGGTTTAGTAATGGGAACAGCTAGGGGCTGAAGTTCTTCAAAAATGTAGACCCCAAATTACCTGCTGCTGTCTCTAAGCCTTCTAAAGAGATAAAGAAAATGAAGACAGGGAAAACATTTGATCTTTCATGCTATCTCCTAGTAGAAATTCCTTCCTATCTTTTAAACACATTTAAGGCAAGTTCTGGAAGTAAAAGCATATGTGCAGGTGAAAGTAATTGTATGATACTAGAGAAGATCTGGCTTTGAAGAAAATTGGAATTCTTCAACGTATAAATAGTACATGTGCTGCATTTTGCCTGGTTTTAATGTTCTGCAAAACTTATGTGTGGTGAGGTTTAGTCAAAGTCACGGAAAAAAAGGTTATTTACTTGTACGGTCTTGTTGATACACGGCAGATTTAAAGGCTGAACCAGTCAATGGCATTTTGCCACCAACTTCAAAAGGGTTGGGATGTTCCCCTCAGCAAAATTACATACAAAAGAACCACAGAGTTGTTACTTTTATAAAACTTTCATAAGATTAGCATAAATTAAGCAAAGAGCTTTGCTCAAGATGACATTAACACTTGCTTTCAGTGCAAGAAGAGCAGTGCCCTGTTTCTAGTGGGTTTATTTGTAGAGGGGCAGTAAAATGTGCCCGAGAAAGCCACAGTGACCAGAGCAAATGGATCTGTGGACACTTAATGAGCTCCTCACATCACCACCATTAACGGAAGGGCACTTTATCATTACAGTTAGGCAAGAAAGTAATTTGCTTTTTCATTTTGTTTTAGCAGGTTTACAAAAAAAAAAAAAAATTAAAAAAAAAGGATTTGAAGAGTAGACACCCTATGCTTTCCAAACTAAGTTACAGGACTAAGTATTTGAATGTTAGAGAAATCAGTCACCAAAAGACACGAGGGAAAGAAGAAAAATAGAGATCTGGCCACTCAGACTATTTGTTACAAGCTTTATAAAACCAAGGATGTGACCAGGGCACAGGCACTCACATTCAGTTGAGTGTACAAGCTTCTGGTTCATGCTGCCAGCACTGATCACGCTCTTGTAGAGAAACACAAACATGCTCAACTGGTAACAACACTGTGCCCACAGCCAGAAGATGCTGGTTTATCCAGTCTCAGTCTTGGCTAGCGATACCAGGGATGCCACAAAAAGGGTCCAGAGCAGTGGAGACAGAACCCCCCAGCTAAGGGAACAGGGTTCCATTCAGGGACACCAGAACAACCCCAGCACTGGTGCTCCAAAGGATGCACACTGTAGAAGGACTGGCCTGGGATTAAAGTTAATAAAAAATGCTACCCATATGGGCTTGAAGTCTTCTCCTTCTGGAGCAGCTACTTCTGATTTAATATCAGATATTAAATCAGAAGTAGCTGCTCCATCCACACTAGAGTTGCAGAGTGGAGCCTTCTCCTCAAGGCTGGTATCAACGTCCATTAGATAAATAACAAGAATTGTCTTAGCATTTTCCACTCAAACCATGCTGGAGGGCCATTTCCAGCCAAACGGTCAGAATGTCTACATCAAAGCAGTCGACCTACATCTCAAACTCCTCAGCTAATGAACACAGTTCACCCAAAATTTCCATCTCACAGGGGAGCAACCAAACTGGGGCTTTTGGTGTGGGACTCCACCCTCTTCCTCCAAAACCATGTCACCCCACAGCCGGCAACACAAGCTTCCCCAGATGAGAGAGGGCATTTACGCCAAGGAGCCCATCAGACCATCTGTCAGGAACAGGCTCTGGCCTCCACTTCTATGAGAGCTCAGACAATTTTGTATTGAACAATTCCTAAAAAGCAAGAAAAAACAAGCCAGCAATTCCCTTGAAAAGTCTAACTTGTTTTCCTGATTACACGTCTATCATCTTTCCAGGAGGATGCTCAAACCTCTCTGAGAAAAGTTAATGGAAAAGTTTAATAAACCAGTGAAATCTATCTTGAGAAATCAACAACAATTAATTGCCAAAGAAAGTCATCTTCTGTTAAAGACAGAAGGTGACAAACCACTTGGGCAATAGCATTTATGGACTTTTTGCAAGAAGATATACTTGGTTAGTCCTTTCAGACATTGAAATAAGTAAAACACTAGCAACAGCTAATGGCAATGAAATAAAACTCAACAAATACAGCATAAATATGGTGGTTTGTTATTGGGTTTTGTTTTTTTGTTTCTTTAATCTTCCACTCATGGAAGTTCTTATAAAGAAAACTTAAATTAAAAATACCAACAAGTTATCTAGGCTTAAAAATAGCTGGTGGATAGTCATGACCAATTCCGTGAGTTTCCAAAGTTATTCTGCTCCTTATTAAGAGTCTGTTTCCTGAGGGCTTAATTGTAAGGGAAACTAACTCTGTAAGGAAATGATCTCCCACACGTTGCAGGAGCATGGTGCTGACCTGGCTCCTCCAGCTTACGATGACCGAGAACCACGTGCAACACGTAACACTTCAGAACAACATCCAGATCATGTAGTAACATGGGGACCGCTGTCATCGGCGACCAGAAACACCGACCCTCGCACTACCTTATATTCCCCAGGGATGAGATGATGAAAGATGCTGGCAGCTGCTGAAAGGAGAGAAGCTCGATGAATTATACAAACTGCATTAAAGCAGCATCCACGTTAGCTCCTCAACTGAGGGACCAAGGTTTTGAGGTGGGAATCAGCATTTTAAAACGCAGCGTTATGAGAAAGGCCGATATATATGGGGGATCCAGACTATTCCCCATTGCCAGCCTCTTGTGAAATTCACTCTGCAGCTGAAGCCTCAGTATTCACCACTCAAAACCTTGATGTTTCTCACTTGCTAATAGGCTCTTACCAGGCTCAAACACAAGCGACGTGTAAGGAAGACACAACTCCAAGAGAAGCAGAGACAGAGGAAAAACTATATACAATGGTACAACCATCTTGGGACCATTTCATCCATTCAGTTTGTTTGGTTTTTTTTAAACATATTTCACCTGGCCTTTTCATAACTGTCTTTCAGGAAATAAATTTTAAAAACTGTTTTAGCAGTTTCGGTACGTGTTAATGGGTGGCAGGAAATTTAGTTAACATTTTCTAACATAACAGAATTACAGATGCATCATGTTATCATCCTGTTTGTAAATGCCAATGGATACGGGCCAGATAATCAGGATTTTAATTAAGAGCTAATTAGAGACATGGGCCTTCTCTTGGAGACTCCCAATAATCTCCAGATATCTCTAAGGTGGTTATCACATCCTTTACAACAACTGTTTTGCACAAACTGGAGTGATCCTTCTTCACTTTTAATGCTCCACCTTGGCTTTTCTTGCATAAATGGCAACAGATAAGTAAGGTCAGAAGTGGCCTAAAAATCAAGTTACTTCAAATTAAAGTGTATGGGAAAGGTTGGGGTGTTTTTTCCCCATAAAGTTTAAATAACATTTATGCTCCATTTACTGAAAACTAGGTTTTCAAAGTCTGAAAAACATTTTTCAAATAACTAAAGATAGGACTACATTTGAAAGATGTTTATTTGTCAACAGTGCACAAAATTGAAACATCTTAGAAGTTCTCAGCTATTTCAGCGAAGGAATTCCTCATTACTTTGTTTAAATTAATATATATGTATAAATCAGTTGAACTTCTTTAAAAAGAAGGAAGGGCTTGATACAAAACTCCCCTTCTCCCTTAGGCAAACATAGTTTCAATTAGCCCCAGCCTACAAAGCTGAGCGCTGAACAGCACAGGTAGAATAAGAAAAGAGCAATTTAGATGGTTCTGGGACTCGAGGGAATGCTACAACATCCCGAGACGGAACCCTGGGATTTTAAATTGCCCGGTAGCACTGGGGCTGCCAGTCAGCCTCAAACACCAGACTGTGCTTCTCCAGTCACATTAAGAAGGGATCCACTGTGCAATGCTGATTAGACTGGTATGTTTTGCTGACATTGCCAGAAACATTTATTTTAACGTAATGGAGTAAGTAGCTGAGGCAAATTTACGTTTGACCTTGGAAAAAAAAAATATTACACAACAGACAGACTGGGTGTGCAGGGATATATACAGAAGTACAGGGAAATCAGAGCTGCTCACCTCTCAACCAAAATACTCAGCCACAGGAGTCAATGGGATTTACCCTTACCTAACAAAATGCAGGATTGGGCCCCATGTATGTTCCAGATTGACTAAATAATGCTATTTCAGCATCCTTTTTGGCTTCCCCCCCTTTCCTTCCACTCCAAAATAAAAGGAAATAAGAGTGAGATCTGTGCTGGAAGTTTGTATAGTTATTATCTAGGTGCATGGATACAGCATACCATGCCTGAAGCTAAGAAATATGCTATCTTTGCTTTTCAAAGTGGCTGCATCAAGCCCCAGGAAACAGAGAATTGATACAACCCAGACACACAAATCATTTTCAAGTAGACAGTCAATCCCATTTCTCTATCCATTTATATCCAAGAACCTAAATGATTCTCCTCCGCTTTCACCAGGGATACAGCCTGGCTTGGCAGAAGTGCTCCAACGCAGCAGAACGACGTACAAGGGTATTTTTCAATCCAAATAACTCTAAAAATTATGTATGTTTTACACTGTTTGTTCCAAATGACAGAAAGTATTTTCCCCCCCCCCCATAAGGAGCCCTATCAATGCACAAGTAAACTTCAGAGCTGGTTCCACCTCACACAAAATCCACTGTGCTTCAACAGGGGACTTCAGACAAAGCATTGAGAAGTGTTTCTGCAAACCTCAGCAGCTCTGCAAGGCTCCATAAGCCACCCAGAGAAACCAGGGCCAACACCAGCTCTACTCCAAGTATCCCCAGAAAACCCTCCCCCAGCTATCACTTTTTCATACTTAGGTGTCTCCAGTTACAGTGCTACAGTGCCACTGCTCCTGTACAGGATTTATAAATCCCAGTTTGACTACAAGCACTAATAAACAATTTAACTGTTTCCGTTTTTTTTTGTTGTTGTTGTTTTGTGGGGTTTTTTTGCATTTAAACTTACTTCCACAAAAATAAACCTGAACAACAAGTTACTTTTCCTGAACACTGAAAATAAGCTTCGCTCTTCCCTCAAGTTCAGCCTAAGACTGATTTTCAAGAATAATTTATAGCATGGGCGGCATCAACACATTACATTCTCAGCAGAACAGCTCTCACACCCCACATCACTGGAGCCCTCTTGGTTTTTGGTCCTAGGGCATGAGTCCTGGAGACCTACCCCAGAGACAACAGCCCCTGCTTCACTTTTCTTCACTAAATTTGCTATTCTTTCAGTGCCTCAGCGTTTCTCTCAAGAAGTGTCCTGTTCCATGTCACCGCCTTAGACCCTTTCTAGCCTTGCCCTCAATGAGAATAAAAACCAGCATTGTTTTTCTGAGCCCTAAGCCACCCTTAGTTAAGAAGGCTCTCTCCTTTCATCCCCCATACTCTATCATTTTTTTCTAAATATCATTAAGCTTCTACCACTCACCTTGTTCATTCTGCAGAGCTCTCTATTTCTGATTATTCATTCTTCCCACATCAAATTCCAGAAGCTGCATTCTCTCACAGCACTATAAAAGCTGCTGTTGCTCTCTTTCCATCCTTCTCTCCTGAGTCTTAATAGGGTCCAGGTGTTTTCCATCAAGTCCCATGAGGAGGCAACTGATTAATCGCAGCTGACCTGAACTCCTGACCTGACCTGAACTTTAATCACACCTGACCCCAACTTTCATCATCTTAAAAAAAATCTCAAATCCTGCAGGATGCCACGTAGGGCTTCCTGGAAGGAGAAAGGACAAATAAACAAGTTGTGAGCATGATCCCAGGACCCGTGTGTTTTATAATGGTGTGATCCCAGTACCTGTATATTTTATAAACACTGAAGCCAGGTACCTCCTTCTAGAAGAACAAGGAGCTTCTGCAGATCCTCAGATGTCTGGGTAACCTCTAGCCAAAAAACCAGCAGATGAAGGGTGGTTGTTGGGTGTTAGTTCTAGAGCGAGTACTTTAATACCTCATAAATCTCACATTAGTGTCTAGGTCTTGCAGGGAGGATCCAGTGATGGAGTTTATAATCACTGCCATCAGCTGAAGCTTAGAAGAAAATGATGGATACCTTCAGGCTCACCTGCTGGTGGGGCTATTAAAGAACAAAACAAACAGAACTGGAAATTATATATGGTTTTAAAATAAAAGTGATTAAAAGTTCACACCACTTCCTTGTAGTATTACCCAACGCACTGCCTTTCTTGCATTGTTTTTCTTAACCCAAGAAAACCCTTTTTAAGTAACCTGTCAAAGTCACACATCAGCAGGATGGGGTACTGTGGTTCTGAGAATTTAAAAAGCAGCGGGTTGCTAGAACCCGGGGTTAGTGATTGGTTTTCCAGTAGTGTTTTTTACATCACTTTGATATTTCCAACAAATTATTTTTACCCCACAGTCTGTGGATTCATAGAGACCAGGGATGGACATCTCCAATTAACAGTTGGAAACGCTGTTTTCTTCTTTTTGTGTTTTTCCGGTTTTTCACACACGCTAATTCTGTGCTTATCCTGTACAGTTTTCTTGACATTTCTTTTAACTGATTAAAGATGGATACTAAATAGGCATTTATCTAAACACTTTAGAAGTTTCATGCTTACTGAGAAGTTAAAGTTTACAGATAAGTACAAATATCATACCAGTCTATTTCTGTATTACTGCTGCAGCCAAACAGGAATGCTATTTTCTAAAATAGCGTTGATGTAAATGTATTGCAAAATAGTACAACAGAGCAAATCAGACAAAATCACAGATCTTGACTGTCAATATGATCTTCTGCCTCAGGTAACAGAAAACCACTGTAGAATGAACTAATGCTTTCCAAGGACATTATTGACACGTTTCAGTTGTCTAAAAAGGACGCATTCCAGTGGCTGACCCAGAGGTCTAATTCTTTTTTCCAATATTCATTTTTCCTTTTCTACCTTTCTTTTGTCATGGTTATGCTGAACAATGATTAGAGTCATTGCTATTTTTTTTCCATAGACTTTGTATTACCAAATATCAAATATAAAGCAGAATATAGTGGATAGGTCTATAATGTGACATCATAATTTTGTATCGTATTTGCATATTAATGGTGCTGATGAGAAGAACAAATTGAAAGCAGTTATTAGAACATGCAAGCTGAATTTTCTTGCATAAGCCATTTTCATATCATGTCACCATAAAAAAAATTGTGATGAATGTTCCCTCTGAAGCTGACAAGTTACAAGGGCTTGTACTAAGGGAATAATAACTCCAAGATTCATAAAAACGGTAATTACTTTATCAACCTTCTAGTCACATTGCAGACACATATACTGAATCACTCCAAAATAATACTGACATAAAAATTAGACTTTATGTTGATATTACACTTCTTACCTGAGGTTTCCTTTAAAAAAAAAAAAAAAGGTCCAATATATTACAAATTAGCCTGAAACCAAAAAATCAGGTTTATGTCATATATCTTTAAACACCAAGGCAAGGCTGGATGGGAGGGGGAGAAAAAGGAGTAGGCATCAGGAGGAAAGAAATATTCAAGTTTAAGAATGACATTGGCAGGGAATAAGTTACTATATATTTTCTCTAGGAATAGCAAAGGTTAAGAAGTTGACACCTCTTTATAAGACACCATCTTCTTGGACAGCCTCCCAGGAAGGACAGAAGAGACAAAAGTACACCATAAACCCAATCAGCTTAAAATAGAGTTTAATTAATTAATGAAAGAGATTATGAGGTCATGCCATGATCCAGGAAGATCTCCCCTGTCCAACATCCCCCTCAGCTTCGTCCCTCACCACATCAGTAGCGAACAAGATCCACAAACGGGTCCAAACTAGTCCTAAACCCATGTTTTATTTCTCCTGTGAAACTGCCAGATACATCTACAACTGTGCAGGTAGAGAAGGATTAGAGACAGCTACACGCGTTAACAAAACGGATGTTCTTGTCTCCAGAGGTAGACCTGGCAGGCCTTTTCAGAGCACATCTGGAACCTACCGAGAAGACAGCTGAGAAAAGTAGTGCCATCAGCAATAAAGAAGACAAAACGCTAATTGTGATCACTGAGTTCATTACTGAGCAAGGTGGGGATCCCTCCGCTCAGTCCTCGAGCCCTGTTTAGCTGTAGAACATCTGCAAAGTGGCAGGGTCCTGCTGACACCTTGGCCTTCACGTCCCCATTCATTCCTCAGCCAAGAGAGCGGCATGGCCCCTCGCTGTAGGCGGGAGAGACACCGACTCCATTTCTAACTCTTAACTCTCCCCGGGCAATGGATAAGGACAACGAGCATCCCCCTGGGACTGTGGATACGACAAGGTGGTGGGGTGCTTTGCTACCACCACGCCGAGCTGTACATGGCTCAGGTCCTTTCCAAAGACCTAATAGTTCCCGTGCAATGTCCTCATCGGCATCCTTGGGAGATAAATAGTGTCACCACCGAGGAGGGATGGCAGAAGCATTTAATTTCCTTGCTCGGAGCCGAGTGGATAAGCAGCAGCATTTCCTCTGTGTTTCAGTAACTGGGTGCAACCGGGGGGCAGAAAGGAGGTGCTCGTTACTTCTTACTCATTGCTCTTACTGTGGGCTGTAGGAGCAACCCAGAGGGCTACTAATTTCACTGGGCTAGAAATAAATGGGATGGTGTTCCCTCCAATTTTTTATTTTCTTTTTATATTTTAACATGCAATTTGCACCATCCAGAAAACTAGAATTGACTTTTTTTTTTTTTTTTCTATATTACTAAGCCTGTTTTCTAATAAAACACAGCTTTAGAGACTGGAAGATATTTTTTGATATTCTCACTTAAAACAGTGTCGGTCATTTCTCCATCAGGGAAACATTGGGCCCTGAAGCAGAGATTCTGTTTGGGGAGAAAAGAATGGGATTAAACGTATTTCACTGCATAATGTCCATTGAAATGCATGGGATTAGAAATGTATACAATTAGAAGGAGAAATTCCTACAAAGGAGAAGAGAAGGCTCCAGGGAGACCTTAGAGCAGCCTTCCAGTATCAGAAGGGAGCCTACAGGAGAGATAGGGAGGGATTCTTTGTCAGGGAGTGGAGTGATAGGGCAAGGGGTAATGGTTTTAAAGAGGGGAGATTTAGATTAGATACTAGAAAGAAATTCTTTGCTGTGAGGGTGGTGAGACACTGGAACAGGTTGCCCAGAGAAGCTGTGGATGCCCCATCCCTGGAGGGGTTCAAGGCCAGGCTGGATGGGGCTTTGAGCAACCTGGTCTGGTGGGAGGTGTCCCTGCCCAGGGCAGGGGGGTTGGAACTGGATGATTTTTATGGTCCCCTCCAACTCTAACCATTCTATGATTCTATGAGTTAGAAATGTATCAAATTAGAAATGTAAATACGGTTACAATTTTTAAAGGTTACTCACGGGGGTGAGGCAGAAAACCACCCTCAAAATAATGCTACATTTCTTCCGTTTTAGGTCTAAAGTTACCTTGCATGTTCTCTCTGTGTGAGCTTGAACTACTCTTCTTTAAACGATTCATCACATTATTTTAGTTGCTAATCAGTCCTTGTGTCAGGGCAAAAATACAGCTGGAACTTTTAGCACTTTAAGAAGAGTCTCTTGCAGATGGAAATCTCACTGCAGAGTGTCTGTATCTTCCCTGTGAGCTTCCAGGCTCAATCCAGCCTGAAAAGAGGCAATAGCCCAGCCTTTGTTCCCCTCGGGTCCTTGACCTCCCTGTTTACAGCGTTAATGGGGACGGGAGTTACTCCCAGTCGAGATGGCATTTTTGAGATGTGAATAATCACCCAAGAAAACAGAGGGAAACAGTCAGCACATTCACATGGCCTGCCTAGCTCGGCTATTAGCTAGTTATGATGTTCAGCCACTGCTACTGATCTGTGTAGGAAAACAGACAGTGACCTACAGGGAATATAATCCGTATCCCATTACCAACTCCCTGAGACATTTTTTCCTTCTTCAAGCCCAAGCTTTTCAATGGCACCCTTCTAAAAAGACCCTCTTTCATGTCCCTTCTATCTTTCTGACCTTCTCCTAGTGGGAATTTCAATTCAGTCCTTCGAGGCATGCAAACGATGCAGAACTTCGCTCTTCTCTTCCTGCACAAAGATCCACAGAGCAAAACTCCAGCTCGTGACGTGGACTGTCCCCCCAGAACTTGTGTGACCGGTGCCCAGTGCGTGCTCCTGCTCGTGGTGCACGAGCTGCCCGTTCACCCGGCAGTCACCGCTGGCCTGTCCCTCCAGCACCTGCTGAACTGCCAAGAAAAGGCAGCAGAGGAAGATTTGATATAATAAATAGATATTAAATACAAACAATACGGTCTTTCCAGGTGGAAAAACGCAACCTTCAAGACATCAAGTAACCATCTCAGCGCTTTGCTCGGCAATCCAAGTCACAGATTACAAACCTGGAGATCTTAATACGCCTCTTCAACAATAGGCCCCTCTAATACTACTTGAACAAGCACAAAGCACTCCACGTTGAACCACTGTGCCCTGGGTTTCCTTAATTATATTGGAATAAGATGAAGATTTCCCCAAAGCCCGGCTGTGACTCGAATGCACTCAGGTTTGCCCAGCTAATGGGGTCAAAACCTCCGCAAACATCAGGTTCACAGGTAGCACGGCTCGAGGGCTGCGCCCTTAAGCACAATGCACTCAGCAGAGTTGTAATTATAACACTTAAAACGATTCAGAACACCAAAGCCATGCATTAAGTAAAAATGCCGAGTATAAAATATTGTATGGAGAGCAGGTTGTTTGCCAGAGCTCATGGTTTTAAGTTTCCTAATTCATAATATTCAGCACTTATCACCGTACTTTGCCTCTGACTTAGAAAAAAGCTGGTATTTTTTGTATCTTGGCGCCAGTAACACACAGGAAAAGAGAGAAGAGTATCTGAGGAGATGATCAAGGCTGTTTTAATCTGAATTTCCGATGCCACACTCCTTACTATTCTTTATTATGGCTTTGAAAAGCAAGGCCTTTGATTAATGGGAGACTTTCACTACCAGCGTTGGGGTCCTACACAATGAACGGTGCATGAGAAAAATAATTTTAGGATAAGGAGACCTTGCAAAAAAAAGGTCTATTATAGATTTTATCTATATTAGATTTTTTCAAAGGTTTTTTTTTTTTTAGATTTTAGGTTTTATTTTTTTTCTACTTTGTTTTTGGAGCTTTGATCAATAAGTAGTACAACTTCCCAGAAACCTCAGAAACCATTCCTCTGTATGTTAGGGGAATCACGGCCCCTTCTAACTTGATTCACAGTCTTAATAAGTTCAGTCATCTGTTCTTCCCAGTCTCACTTGAATGTGGAAAAAAGCCTTATTTTGATTTATCAGTCTAGGAAATGCCAGAGCGGTAACATGTACAGCACATACAGTAATCATTTCCGGACAACAATGCTAAGTTTACACAAATAAGAACTATCATTTACAGCTTCCCAAATTTCACAGATAAGGAGAGGAAAGCCATTCTGCCTACTGCAGCTTATAAGAGGCTTGTGAGATGTCTAGAAAAAATATTAAATCATTTCCTCAAGAAAAAGGAGCTTCTGCTTCACTCTCAATTTCCCTGTAATTTCAATGTATTTAATTTTCAGATTAAGTTGATATAAAGGAAAGTGACATCACTGAAATGCTATTAGCCATCTGACTTTCTAAGCAGAGCTACAGCCATGAAAGATTACTGGAAATCATGTGGTTAAAGCACTGCAGTACATGTAGAAAATGTATCCAGTAAGGTCAAACTTGCAAGCAAATTCATACGATAAGAAAGAATTGCTTTGATGATTTTTAAAACATCATAGTCATACTATATTGGGTCATCCACACTAGCTTGAATCTTTTTTAAAGTTATAATAAATTGAAAAAATCCAATTTCTTGGATGAAATATTTTTATTTTTAAGTCAAATTCAAGCTTGATTGAAATGTACTGGCAGGATTTGCAAAGTAAGCCAAGTCTGTAAAGCAATCAAGAAATTTTGATGTAGGTAGCTGGAATAGTGTCATACGTGATCTCATACGTTTCCAACACAAAGTTTCCCAGTGATGTACAGGGGAGGGGAGCTCAAGGGTTCAGCATATCTAGTAGATATATTCTGTCCTGGTGGAACTGATGTATTTACTTGCTACAACTAAATGGGAAAGATTTAAAAGGGTATTTGAAAATGCATTAAAATCCCCTAAAAGCAATGTTTCTGATTAGAGGACATTCAACTAAAATAACATTTCAAACTTTCAAGTAACTTTCAGCAATTCATCTATTTTTCCCATCAATCAATAATCCCTTAGCTGCCGTGCAAACTCTAAATTAAGCAGATAATGGTGATTACACCAGTAATTTGGGCCTCAATAAAGAAAGTTCTTGCATCTGTTTTGCTGAGCCAGACCCAGGAGTGACACATGGTTTGGACACCCCGTTCTGTCTCCAATGCAAAGATAATAGACAGGAGTTACTTGTTGCAGAATACGCTTTGGGCAGCCTCTCAGTACATGGCACCGTGCACACACCTCCATGTAAAATGTCATATAACTATTTGTTTTAAATCCAGCCACCTGTAAACGAAATGGGTGATCTGACATTTTGCCCTCTAGTGTCCACGGGCTGCTCTTTGAGGATTTCAGGATGTCAGTGCGCAACCAGCATCATCAAGATGTTTTCCTGAGAAATGAAAGTATTTCTTCCTCTGTCTCCTTCGGGTTGGAATGTGATTATCAGGCCAGGGATTCGGCGTTATTTTATTGTCTGGCAGCTTTAAAATAGAATTGAGGTATTACCTATATGTTTCCTTGATAGCCTTTGCAAGATTTTGTCTTTGAGTGTGTATGAAGCCGCATTTCCCTTGGATCTCTTGCCATGAAGTGCTCTGACCCCTCTCTGCAGCAGCCTCTGTGCCCTGTGCCTTGAAAAGAGGCCGTGGCACAGCAGCCCCCAGCCCTGCCCGCAGGGTGCTCGAGGCCAAAACCTGCAGGGAAAAAAAAAAAACAACAAAAACCTTCCAGGTTTAGGACGCCCCCCCCAAGAATTGGAGGAGGATGTTAAAATAGAGAGGGGAGAGCTGGGCTGGGAAGGAATTTAGACAGCAGGATGTTTCTGGGTGAAGTGAACTGGAAAGAGCTTTTGTTTCTGTAACAGTTGGCAGAGTCGCAGCTGGCTGGCAGAGAAACCCCAGAGCAGGGGATGAGATTTCGGAGGGAGGCAAAGCTCACGCAGAACTCGTGTTTTTCACAGTCTTCTTGGAGAGAGAAAGCTAAAGGGGATTGTCCTCCAAAGAGTCCTCCAGCGTATTCACTCTTGCAGGGCTGTCCCTCTGAAATAATATTGTCCCCTTTTCTGTATTATTTTAGGAAGGTGTAAAAAAATAGTCGGGAACTTGGAGTGCTTACTCCTAGACTACACCCTGGTTGCCACCATCTCCTCTGCTTCACGTGTTGTTGAGGTCCAGAACCTACCTCACGTTGCAGCTCTACAGCTTCATGCCCACGCTCTGCAATGGCTCTTTACGAGGCACAAAAAATGACTTCAAACACAGAATACTCGACCAGTATTGTTTTCGTTAGATGGGCTACCAAAGGACACAGCAGTTTTAAATAAATCTTTCATGTTATCAGAGAAATCCTCGTCTCATTAGTCATTTGCTGGGATGAAAAATATCTACATATTGCTTGAGGGGAGCTCTCCTGCTCTTTCACCGTATCTGTAATAACAATTACTTCCAAAAGTTCAGAGAAATGAAAACTTCGCAGAGCTCCTGGCAGGTATGACATAGATGCCTCTTACAACAGCATCAACACAGGCTCTTCTCTGCTTTTTACCCTTATAATTATTTTAAATTGGCTCATTGGGACAAAAAATGATTTTCCCCAACCTGTCCTCCTCCAGTCCCGCTGGAGCTTTGGAGATGAGATCGCTGGCAAACAGGACAAACTACCTGCTGTGTCCACAGCCTTTCTGGAAGGCTTGAAGGCGGCTTCACTGTTAGAAACCCCACCTCTCAAAGGCTTCCTCAGGTACCGTATCGTGATTAGTGCAAAATCATTAGTGCATAGAGGCTCCGCACGGGAACTCGCTGGTGGAGCGGGTGCATCAGGATGGAGAGGGGGCAGAAAGGTCCCTGCGTCCCCCCCGAGCCTCCCTCCGCTTAATCGCTCCCGAGAGGGAGAGTGTCTCAGGGAAGAGGGCAGGGCATTTCCCACATCTTCATCATTCCCCAGGGAAAACAGGGAAGGGAAGCTCACATGCGAAGACCGCCAATAGGCGGGCTTAGCCTTAAATTGCCTTTACAGAACACTTTGAAAATTGAAATTGAAATTACAGAATGCTCTCCCTTTAAATACCCTAACTCTAGATGCATCTGATGCAGGTATTATTTAATTATTTTTTTTTAATCTGCAGCTTTTCTTCATATTATAGTTATGCAACCACTCCCAAGCCCTGTCACTTCTTGTACTCGGATACTTGCACCAGCAATGGGTGCAGGATGAACTCCATACTGATATCAATCTGCTATGAATCTGCAAAAGCAGATTTTCTTATTAAACAGCAGCTTTATTTGATGACCTAGAGGGTCCAGCAGCACGCAACTCATTTCCCTACCAACCACACCTTCTAACACACAGGAAAAAGGCAACAGCTCTCCTGCCAGAAAGTTCACTAAAAGCCAGGAAAGTACAATAAGTCCAGGCAATTGTATCAGAAGGAAACTAAACTACTTCTACGATGTCACCAACAACTTTAAAAATAAGCAAACTTGTGTAAATAAAATAAGCTAACACCGGAAGAAATAATGAGAATAATAATGACACTGCACTTGAGTGAAGCTGGTCATGAAGAGCATCCCAGAAAACTTAGTCAAAAACATGTATGCACTCAGCTAAGGAGCTACAGAATTAAAAAGTATGAGATCTCTTAGTGTGGAAAAAGTAGATGGCAGACAACTTTTTTTTGTTGCTGTAAGACAACAAAATAACGTATTGAAAAGCCTACTAAATACACCAAAGCGCCATACTACGTGTGAGATTCCAATTTATTCTACCCTTAAATATGCCACATAAAAAACAAAAGGCTACTGATTTGAAAGAGGTGACTGATGCTTGTAACCCTGGAAATGCCAACTTATTAACAAGTAGAAGTAATAAGTAATAGTTAAAAAAAAATCAAATCCTGAATCACTCTTCTAAGTTTTGACTTAAAGTGCAAAAACTTAACTCTCCTATAAATAATTGAATAGAAAGTTGAAATTCTTTTTAAGTACAAGCTTTTAGAGATGTGGCTTCAATAAATTTGTATTATTTATATTGTCAGTAACTAATTACAAGTCTCTTTAAACATAATCCCCCCATCACTAATGCAGGGAATGCTTAAGGAGAATTTCTGATTTAGATGTTCTGTTTGTTTTTATTTCCAAGGTCACAAAAACCCACTTGAAATGGACCCTTGTTGGAAGCACAGAGCACTTGAACAAACCCTCCCTATTTTGAGGTGGCTCCTGAAAAAAGTAACTTACTTTTTGTATGTTATGGGTTATCACCTACTATGATCCCATCTAGGATTAAGATATCTTGTAATGAGGGACAAGGAAACTTCTACACTAAACAAGAGGTAGCACATTTAGATAAACAGTCGATAAAGCCAAACTACGTTACTGTCTGAAATGAAAAGCTCTATCCCGTGATGATATGATCTCTATCTAGAGAAAGTGAGTTGGGATCCATCAGGGCAGTAAAAAGACACTTCACAGAATCACAGAATCACATGGGGTTGGAAGGGACCTCTGGAGATCATCTAGTCCCCTGCCAAAGCTCGTCCACCCAGAGCAGGTTGCACAGGAACTTGACAAGGAGGGTTTGGAATGTTTCCAGAGAAGGAGACTCCACCACATCCCTGGGCAGCCTCTTCCAGGGCTCTGCCACCCTCACAGGAAAGAAGTTCCTCCTCATGTTTAGGTGGAATTTCCTACATTCAAGTTTATGCCCATTTCCTCTTGTCCTATCCCTGGGCACCACTGAAAAAAGACTTGCTCCATCCCCTTGACACCCACCCATAAGTATCTACAAGCATTGATCAGATCCTCCCTCAGCCTTCTCTTCTCTTCTCTAGACTAAAAAGACCCAAATCCCTCAACCTCTCCTCGTAAGGGAGATGCTCCCGGCCCCTGATTCCTCAAGCAAACTCTGTAAAAATGGTGGCAAGATGTTTCAGGCGAAGGACCTTCATCTGAGAAATCTGCTCTTGTATTTTGTTGGAACCAAACGTGTCTGACTTTTTGGGATGCAGGGCAGGTACATTTGTTCTGGCAGCCTTTTAATCGAATCACTTCTCTGGCAGAGAGGCAGTTCCTGTGTGTGACAGTAATGTAGATTTATGGAAAATAATAAGGTGATCAGCTGCCCTGCAGAGTTATTATTTGGTTTCATTCAAAAAAATAAGACGTTAAGACTGAACGGATGGGTTGATGTATGCAACGACACACGGTGCCTGTTTCATAGTTCAATGATGTTAATGGAAAAGCTCCCATTGCCTTCACTTACAAATCAACCAGTAAGTTTAAAAACAAGACAAAACAAAAACTTAAGAAAGAAAAAAACCCTAGTGCTGGGCAAATACCAGAACAGTAATTTACAAACACCCAAATTGTTAAAAGAATTTCTTTTGACTCCATTCTTGTCCCTTTGTGTTCCCTCGGTTTCAATATTCTAACAAATTTGTTTAAGGTGAGATTAATCACTGAAGCAGTGAATTTAAAATTAATATCTCAGAATATGAATAGAATATCATTAGGACATGAATTTAAAAATTATAATCATGTTTATGCAAAAAATAATTATTAATTTTTTTCACTTATCTACCTCCTGATAATAATCTCATCCCAATAATGAACTCTGTCAGATCAATAAAAGTTCTTTCTTTGACTTCACCTAACCAGAGAATAAAACAAACTACATGATCCAGTACATCCAAGCACAGCTGCTTGAGTTTCAAATATCAGTCTACAAAAACACTCGACATTTCTATTTTGTCCTTCACAAAAAATCCCTGGGAAAGGACTGCAGAGCAATGAATACTAATGAGAAGACACATAGGGCAGAAATTAAAGATGATGCAGTTAGAAAAACATATTCTCATCTTTTCTGGTAGTGCACAAGGAAATATCCAAGTCAGTACCAAATGCTGTAACAGCTTTGAGACAAAGCCCTATGTCAAAATGCCAGCTAGGCACTACACTTTGTGTCCTGCATCTTTTTCGGTTATAAGGCCAGAGGCAATTTCAGGAAACCCGACAATTACAATTTTTCAATTAATATTTCCAAAACTTCTTTTCGTGCACACAAAACTGTTTATGCTGAACTAGCTGGAAGTATGAGAAGAATCCAGCTGGCTTCACAAATACTTTTAGAAAGGTAAAACCTGTGGTTTTCACCAGAGTATCAGCTAAAACCAAATCATTCAATTAACCACAAGCAAAATATCACGGTTGCAGGCAGGTCAAGTTGAAAAGAATATACTTTTCTACCAGGATACAGACTAGCTGGAAAACACGATGCATCACGTTGGGTACTACTAGCCCAAAGCCAACCCTCCGAGCTGAGCGCTTCTCCACTCCCACCTCTCTTTGCAATGGGAGTCCCTCAGAAGAAGCATTTCCATCGCTCCTTTTTAAACACAGTAGCTCAATCCTCAGCCTTTGAAACACTGCATGAGCTAATAGCAGGTGTTATTAAAGAAAATATGGTGAAATTCCTGATTTAGCTGTAATGGGGCTTGTGTGCATCCTTGCGAAACCCTGCCTCACCATCAGAGCTCCAATGCAGATCCACTGCCCTGGCTGCACCCGCCAGAACCAGTGTGAAAAATGTCCAAAGTCCTCTCTGGTGAAGTAGATGCTACAGTAGCTGCTTCTTCTACTGACCCACTTCTTCCGTACTGAATGGCAAAGTCAACTCCTTTTAAGCTACCAAGCCCAAACTGTGGACCAGCCACTTCATCTTTTCAGAGATGGGAAAGTTTCTAACTCAAGATGGAGCAATCTTATTAGTTCACCACCCAATACTCCAGCTTGCTTGCAAAGGCTTTTCTTTTTTTATTTCCTTTAGAAAACATACACAGTATCCTTACTCTGAGTCCCAACAGTGTTTTTTTAACAAGAGATTGGTTAATTTTTGTAGATTTAATTGGGTAGATAAATCAAAGTAAAGAGAGCATAATAAATGAAATAGAAGGGTACTGGGATGGCTAATGGTGCTCATAATCCCACTGGTAAGAGTTGTACCAATTTATTTCTTGAGATTTTGTCCCAGGTCTTTCCTGACAGCCCTGTTGGATGAGCAGGGAGAGGAACACCAGCAAAGGCACAACTGCAGCTCTGCAGGACCTCGTGGGTGCTTGCTGAAGTAGGATTGAAGAGCTCTCCTTGTTTTATTCACCCTTACCCTCAACTTCTGTGTTTCCCTCAACTCCTTCCCAGGGAAAAAAATCCCCACAAAAACATTCTGATAATTCTGAGTATCTTTGGCTGACAAAGGGAAGTAACCTGGCAGGGGTGAGCAGTTCCTCTGATGCACTGGGATGTGAAATGGTTTGCCTCTTTCTTTGCAAATATAAGTGGCAGCAAACGTTTGGGACTGATGTATATCACCTTAACACATTCTCTGTAATTTTCCTACAGTCTTCTGCATCAGCAAAACTCTGCTGTTGATATGGAAATAATTTACTTTGTGCAGCAAGACATGGGACACAAATATAAAGTTTCTTATATTCCTCTTGGCAATGATACTTGGAGCGGCAGAATATTTTTTCTCCCTCTTCATTAGGCTTTGGAGTCCAGTCCTGCCATTGATCAGCTCACCAAACTCCAAGTGACTTCAACACAAGTTCATATATAGCTCACCGGAAAAGTGGGATTTATTAACACACCACTGGAGCTCGCAGACTGCTGCTGCTCCCTTATTGATCAGATCCTGGGAAATGGCATGTCTACCCAGGGAGATTATGGATATAATCAAGTACGGGGCAACAGGCTGACTGATATTTTTACACATTTCATATTGCTTGTTACTTTCCTGGTGCTGTGTGTGAGGAAACAGAGGTATTACAATGCAGGAGGGAAATAATCCCTAAAAAGTGAATATAAAATGAACTTAGAAAAACTAAGTGGCATTTACCCTAGGCAAGAAAAGATTTTATCTGGGTCTTATCAATGGTGCTTTTCAAGGTATGAAGTCCTCATAATAGATCTTCTTGAGTTTGAAGGGTTTTTTTCTCACTTAGCTTTAACCTTTCCAGCCAATCTATCCCTACAATATTTTTTCCCCGATAAAAAATCCCAACTGACACTTGCCCAGGGTCTACCTAACCGCTCTAGGACCGAGAAACCACCTTTGCCTCCCCATTCGATATGCCCGGGCTGATAGCTTCAGGTGGACTTTAATCAAATCCACATTGCCCTTTGCTTGATCCGAACAATCAGCTCAGAAAATTTCTCATTATGGCTTTTGTAAGAAGAAATAATAGCCTGTCTTCTCGCGAGCAAACACAATTTGAATGAGCAAAATTAATGGCTGTTTCTCTTAATTTTTTCCTCCTACTGATGTGATAGGTTATATATGAGGTGTAATTACAATAATGTCAAAGTCGCTATTGAAAGAGTTAATCCACTAGGAAAAATTCCCACCAGTAAAAAAAAAATAAAAATAATAATCTATGGTATGCAGATGAACTGTTTACTTGGTAGCTCTTCTGTGATCAAAATGAAACTAAGCTGAACTGCTGAAACAATAAAAGTAAATTGTTACTTGGGGTTTGCAAACCTCAATTAAATAAATATTATGCAGTAAACAACATTCTGGATTTTAATTAGGATAAAACAACTGAAAAAGGAGTTACCAAGCATTTGTGTTTATCTCATAGTAACCTTCAAATACTTCTTAGGGGCGGATATATAACAAAGAGGTTTAGCTTAAATAACACACAAAAGAAAACTCCAGTTTTACTTTCATCAGCATCAAAAAGTCATCTTAATATACATTTCCCCTCCTGAAAAGTTTCTATAAAACTTTAAATTAGATAAATATGGGTATCGATGGTGGTTTTCTGGTCCCAGCTTTTCAATTACTTTGAAGAAAACAGAGCATTTTGAAAATAATGTGATCAATTTGTTGCACTTGCTCTAACAAGACCAAATAGCCATCTAATTATCCAGCCAAACAAAAATGAATGCTAACTGAGGGGTAACTAATTTCAAATGGCAGGTACCAGGATAGAAAATCATGCCTCGTTTTGCATTTTTTTTAGTAAGTATAATGCCAGGCAATGCCTTATTTTCACTATCCGTTAGCTTTTTTGTAACGCTGCCCACTTTGTAACGGAGTTGAATTCCTTGCTGAGTTACCAGATTGGAGTTTGTCTCTTGCAAAGGAGTGAAAGCAGCTTTCTACAGAAACTGAGGGCACGATCCACACTCTCATCCCTCCCCAGTTTGTCCCAGCTCTGCAACTGGGTTCCCCCACAGCAAACCACAGCTGAATTTTTCATCCCAGAGCGCGGTGCGTGACGGAGAAGCGCAAACCGTAACACACGTTACTATGGTTTAAAGGAGAATAAGACGTCTGGTTACTTCTTCAAGTGTGGAGTCAACACATCCCGTGACGTGCCCTTTGAGTGATCTAATTCCTTCCACAGGAGCAGCAGAATGGTGGCACATCCATCAGCTGCGTGTCCCCGAGGCCAGGACAGCCAAGCACCGCTTGACTGACTTAAGGCACTAAGTGCTGCATTACTCACGGATGCCACCGCATCTGTGCTCCCCCATCCCCATGGATATTTTTAAGGAGGCTGTCTGGGAAGGGCTGAAGGAAAAAAAAATACCACCGGTGTGTAATAAACAGGTGGACCCTTGTCACCTCGGGGAACGTGCCATGTGGGAGCTCTCTGAATAAAGGTCATGGCTTACTCCGGCAAGCTGCCCACTCTTGACGCAGCCCCAGATGTGGCTCCACAAGGTGGAGACCAACACGTCTCTGGGTGCTTCAGATCCTGAGGACGGCTGAAGCATCAAGGGAAGGGAGGTGATTCTCCTCCTCTACTCTGCTCTGGTGAGACCCCTGGACTACTGCGTCCAGCTCTGGAGCCCCCACCATAAGAAGGACATGGAACTGTTAGAGTGAGTCCAGAGGAGGGCCACAAAGATGATCAGAGGGCTGGAGCACCTCTCCTGTGAGAAAAGGCTGAGAGAGTTGGGGTTCTTCAGCCTGGAGAAGAGAAGTCTCCAGGGAGACCTTAGAGCCCCTTCCTCTACTTAAAGGGGGCTACAGGAGAGATGGGGAGGGACCCACGATCAGGGAGTGTAGTGATAGGATGAGAAGAAATCATTTTAAAGTGAAAGAGCGGAGTTTTGGATTAGATATTAGGAAGAAATTATTTGCTGTGAGGGTGGTAAGACACTGGAACAGATTGCCCAGAGAAGCTGTGGATGCCCCATCCCTGGAGGTGTTCAAGATCAGGCTGGATGGGGTTTTGAGCAACCTGGTCTGGTGGGAGGTGTCCCTGCCCAGGGCAGGGGGGTTGGAACTAGATGATCTTTAAGTTCCCTTCCAACCCAAACCATTCTAAGATTCTATGAAAAGCTCCAGGATCTCCTGTTTCATCTGGGAGCTGTGACAGCAGGAGATGGGATACAAACCTCTCCCCTGCCTCCAGCAGCCTGAAGAACATCACCTTGGCAAAAAAATGTATTTGTGTACATGAAGTGTCAATTAACATCAATTAAGCTGTCTTAAACATGCTGAAATTCTAGTCTTCTTATAAATATTGTTCCATTATTAAGCAACAAGACAGCACATTTTCAGTGGAGACATAATTATTTGCCTAAAAAATGAATAGTTAAGCTAGCAAAGAAATAGCAATGACATTTCTAGGGGCTGACATTTCTGTAAAACATAGCGAGCTATTAATTTACTAATTACTCACGTAACACTATTTCAGTGCATAGTTTAAGCAACAATTTAAATTTAACCTGAAGATTAAAAAAATTGGCCTGAAGGCTTGGATTTCTCCCTTCATTTTACACTACAATCTCTGAAATAAATTAAAAGGCTTCATTTTTGTGTGGCTGACTCAAGAGGAGAGGTGAGAAGCTCGATGGTCAGACCCCGCACTGCCTTGGAGCAATAGTCACAAATGCCGTAGTCACCTGTTTACCCAAAAAATTGGTATATTTTGACTAACTTTTGTATTCTCAAGAACACCATCTGTGTCCAGAAATTGGAGGTTTTTGACATTTCTCTCCCTCTGCTTTTTAGGATGCTGTTATACACCTGCATTCACATCTGGAGAAAGGTAATTGCTAGGGTGCTCACAAACCTCCTCCGTATGAAGCGCTTGGGAAGGAATCACTTTATATCACATGTGTAGGTGTCAATACCTTCTGTTGCTGTTTCTTTAGGTGATGATTCCCTAAATTAGCTTTTAATTTGACTTTATTAAAGAGCCAATGCCTTATGACATGTCATTACACCAGGCCAGGTAATTTTTACCAAGGCGGGTAGGAAATATACCTATTTATTTATGTATTTTACTAGCAATCTGGCAGTGAGGGATATTTTTTTTCCCAAGAAAATGACAGAATGGCCTGTAAAAAGCAGGCCAAAAGAAAAAGTTAGATTTACAGCATGATCTCCAGCCGTTCCTTGTCCAGGGCTGACGTTCTGTCTCTGATAAGCCAAGTCCACCCTACATCCAAGCCTCAGCTGACAGCAGTCCTCTTGGCTCTCCTTTCGTTCCTTACCTCCAACCTGCTCCCCTTAACCTCCCAGGCTCCTTGCAAGCATTTTTCCCCTGCTTAGAGAAATAAGGCCCTAAAATAGGGGGTTTGTCCTATTTTAGAGATTCCAGCAGAGACAAAGACCTTGGCCACCCCCAAGACTTCAGCAGTTTCGTTCTGTGTTATCCTGAGGACAACAGCTGAAGGTCAAAAGGAGAAATTTCCACCACCCTTCCATAAGTATGACCTTCACTTCCATATGACCAACAGCTTCCAGATTCACAGAAGAAAGACTGGCAGTTCTGTGATGTGGAACATCAAGCTAAATCCAACCTAATTCATTGAAAAGAAAATCCATCTTTTAATGCTTCAGTTGGTTGATTTTTTTATCAGTGTAATACAAAGCCCATAGCGTTGCCAAGTTCTAAAGTGACATTGGGGCTACTGCTTTCTCTCCTTGTTCCCAGTTTCTCAATATTTGTTTGGATAATGTGTGTGGAAAAAGAAATGAAGAAAACAGCAAGGGGAAATTAGGCAGCTCCAAGTCACCCGGCAGCACACTGCATTGCACGCTCTCTGGAAATCAGCTCTTCTTAAGTTCTCCAATTGTACTGAGCCTTAGAAGAAGAAAATCCATGTTTGGGTGATTTAGAGCTCTCCAATTATTATTTTGTCATTTCTATATGTCTCTTGAGGAATGCTGTTTCCTGTGTAAATTATTTGTTTCCACCAGCAATCATCTCCCGTGCCTCGGGGAGCCCCACGCCAGCGCTCAGCCAGCCCCAGGCACCTCGGAGCGCAGGTATCGCTGCGCTGACAGGCAGGCACAAAGCAATCACTCCTCTCCGACTGCTTTAAGGGCCTACCCTTAGCTATATTCCTTAGTGGAAAGCTTATCTAAGTGTATACAGGCACATCTATACGTGCTTTTATACACTACTTCCATACTGCCCACACATCATGAAAGCTTAAGAGGTTTCCTTGTGCTCATCCCCAGCCTTTCACCTACGTTTTCTTTCCGTAGATCCACGTTTGGGGTACAGTAGAGAATGGGATGTATGTGACTAAAATCTCCTCTCTTCAAGCAATATTCAGCTGGTCTAGGATGCCTTCACTGCTCCAAATCATAATCTAAACAGGATTCTTCCCTAAGGTACCAGAAAGCTGAGACAGAGCAAGCTGCTATTACCTGGCTGATGTCCTTCCCCAGATTTCTTTGTTGCAGCCAAGCAGAAGCTCCCAAAAAGACATGTCAGCCAAAAAATCCCCGCTCAGAGTCCTGAAAGGCTGAGAGTAACAGCCTCTGCAGAGCAGGGTGCACAAACCTTGTTTGTGGAGATGGAAAGGAAAGTAGGCGAGTTTCACATCAACAGCATATAAACAGACTGGGAGATAAAGCAACGCATTTACAAAATCTAACCTATGAAAAATTAATGTTTAAGACAAACCCCGTGACCTCATATGTGAAAGGGAAGGTTGGGTGCCTATGGGGTATGAAGAACCAGGAAAAGATGAGAGTGTGAATTTGGGAGAGCGCCAGTACAAATTTACAGGAAATCACTGAAAGCTCACAGGGCTGCACTTAAAAATTGACTTTCCCCTTCAGTCTCTCAGTAGATCTTGCCGTGACATCTTATTGCTGCTAAGTGAACAAAGAAGCCCTGAATATATGGTTAAATCGTACACAATAGCAAACATTAATTAATTGATATTTGAATAGCGTACTGAGAGTGTAACAGTTGTACGAGTGGGATTTGGGGAGCATTCACTCAAATTTGACATCTTTGGTATTCTCAGTTCTCTTTCAGCTCCCCGGTGCGGTGAGAGCTGTGATTTTAGCAATACACAATGCCTGACAGACCAGCTCCTGTGGCTGGCAGGTTAAGGTGGGGACCGCGCCGGCTTTGTTTTCCTTGTCACTGCTAGAAGTACTCTCTGTGCACAATGAGAGGATGCAGGTGAGCTTTTACTTTTGAAAGTCTCAAGGCATGTATATTTTTACTCATTTTTTCTGAAAGGCCAGTACCATTCAGATCACTTATCAATGATACTTCCTTGTCTACGTATCATTTTTATACCCTGGCATCGGTTTTCCTGGTTCAACAGTCAGCTCCTAATAAAAGCGGATGACGTGTATTAGAAGTAAAGAAAAATAGCTGTAATAATAGCACTCCAGTCCTACTTACTTGTCTCTTAACCTCTTTCTTTCAAAGGCTCCCACGCTGCACTGCTCAGAAGAAAGTTACCATTGAATCATCTGCCGAGAATCTATTGCTGCTTTGGTGCAGCAGCGTATGGGGCAACAACAACAGATAACTCTCCTCAGATCCCTGCCCCTCTTCCAGCTCAAAGTATGGGTCTAGAAATAAAATCTGTTGCAGACACCGAGTATTTTTTAAATTAAGCTCACAGACAGGTATCAGCTCTAACTGACAGCTCAGCACCCCCCCCAGGCCCAGGACCACGGCGCTCGCCCGCTGCCCCCCTGCTCCTCACGGGCGCTGTTCGGGGGAAGCAGTTCTACAAAATTCTCACTGATCATGAAAGGCAAACAAACCAAATCCCAGAAGCAAAGGCAAAAGCATCAATACAGTTTTCTCTAGCAGCCCGCTGCTATTTACACAGGTGACTGTGAACGTTCACACATCAAAAAAGTGGTATTTTGGCATATCTTCCAGGAGCAATTGTCTCCCTCATGGATAGCATGGTAAATATGCTGTCCCTGATGAGGAAAAGATGCTCGAATCATTACAGCAATAGTCTGTAATGAAAAGGATGCAGATTCACTTCCCTGTCAGATTTCCCAACATGAGATTTTTTAGAAATCTCACAGGTACCTTTGGGTTTCAGCTCAAGGATCTAGGTGGCTTTTAATGCCACAATTAAAATTGCTGTGCTTTTCTTAACTTCACAGAGGAATTATCAAGATTGATACATTAAAGAATGAGGGATTCATTAGGGAGCTGGCAGCGCACAGCTTTGGTATCTAAAGTGGATGAAAATTGGGACTGGGTGAACAAAACCCACGACCTCCTAAAACTGAACTATTTTCCACAAATGATGGATTCAAGGGGGCAGAGGAATGGCTGTGCTCTGCTCCCTTCCTAAGGCACAGTAGCTATATAATTGCTGAGTTATGCCCCTGTCCCCCAAATCCTTTCTGCGAGGGGCCCAGAAGCTTCCCAGGGGAGGACGGCTGGGTCTCTCTCTCTGCATGGCACGATGGCAGAGCTTCCCTCATTCTTGCCGTCTTCACCGCAGAGGTGGGACAAATACATTCATCCAACGTTTTTCATGGACAGGCAAGACAATTTCACATATATATTTTTCAAAAAGCACATCGTGTGCTGATCTTGCAGCCCAGGCATTTGCACAGCAATCTGTGCTATCCCATTTCTAAGATTAAGCAGTTAAATAGTCTTGGCCTGGATCTTCTTAATCACGCTAACACCACTTTTACAATGATCTGGGCTGAAAGGTTTAGTATTAAGGACAATCCCCCTCTTGCTTTATTACCAGTCAATGCTGAGCCAGTGCACTTAATAGGAAAATCATCATGGGCTTCAGAAAGAATAAGGTCAAGGTTAGACTGCTGTTGACATGGAAATGCTCAGCAATGTCTTATTAAGAAAGCGTCCCAAGCACTGAAGTTCTCTGTAGTCCTCATACATGTCTTAATGAAGACGCTGCCACAGGGCAAAATTTGGAGCTTGTCTTCCTATTGAATGTTAGTGCAAAGAATAAATAAGAATTAAGATCGATTAAGAGGCATTTTGGCACTAAAGAAAGCCAGTGTACTACATGTCCTTGCCAGTGCTCCCCCGTGTATCTGATAGGAATAGCTGCAAGGACTGGAGAAGCAGTAACTTTTGGAAAGTACTGTAACTGCTACAGAAGCATCACATTAAGTAGACCATTTCCAATGAATCCCAAATGCTCATGTTCATTAGCTTTTTGTGAAAGCAGAATACCATGTAAAATGTACATTGCACAGCATGACTTGCACTAGTGCCCTAAACGGTGAAAGAAGTCAAATCGCATCCCCAGATTAAACACTCACAGGGAAAAAAATTATCTGAGCAAAAGAAACATTGTTCTGTAGAATTGGAATTGAACAGAACTGGGACGCCTGTGATTTCTTTACACAAGAGCATGAAGTACATGTATTTTAAAATCAGCCAATATCTGCTTTATAGACCTTTAAAGCAGAAAATAATGTATTTTGCTATTACTTTAGATAAAAAGCACATGATGAGTCTGGGGACTTTGTGCAGCATGGAATAGGATATTAAACAGCAAACGTGTCGGTTATGTTATTAAATCAAAACTCCAATACTAATATATTAGTTGGTGGTGTGTTGGTTTTTTTTAAGCTGAAAGACAGTGCCTTACATAAACAATGTTCTCGCTAAGTAAGGGACTACAGTAGCTGATGCTGAAAAAAGGAGAAATAATCTTTAAGGCTTTGCTTTGATGCAGGAACCTGGGAGCAGTTCCCCGTTCCTGGGATGGATGTGGCAGGATGAGGCCAAACACAGCCTCCCCTCTCCCCCTCTATGTGTCCTCTGGGCTGCAGCTAAAGAAGCTCTCACCACGTGGCCCAGAAGGACCTCCTGCTTGGATGCCTGCTGGGAAACTTTGTTCTTTGGAAAACGTTAGGTATTTCTGCTTTTTACACGGACAAATCAATGTGTCAGACATCAAGGGCTTCACAAACAACACTTTGAACCAGTAAAGAGATTGAGTTCACTAAGCGGGATATGACAAATGTCATCGTTGACTGGAAAAATAACTGGTTTTCCTCGTATCTTTATAAAAAGTGCCATCTATCTCATAGCTAGAAGAAGTCTTTTTCGCCACGTAGGTGAGCTGAACCGAAGTAAAGAGTGAATTTAACCTGGAATATTCACTTGTTTTTACTACTTTTACTACTGCGACAACTGTATAAATTTTGCACGTGGTGAGCATCAGGATGCTCTTGACTACCGTGTGCTTATTGCTAGTTCTTTTTGTTCATTTATATAGAAGTTAAAAAAAAAAAAAAAAGGGAACAAAAATATTATCTAACTCACCAGGGAGTTATGAACTGTCACGGTTATTGATAACAACAGGAAATGAGATCTGCGCCCGTTTCCCCTTGCTCAGCACCGAGGTGGTGAAATCATAAAGCAAGTGGGAAATGCAGAGCCCGTGTTTCTCCCAGTTTCCGCGCCGTGCCACCCCGCTGTGACACCTCTGCGACCCCCGTGATTTCACCGAGTCACAGCGGAGCGATGAACCAGACCCCCGCGGCACCTCCTTCTTCTTCATTTCCCAGTTCACCACAGAACTTTGTCTGGGGCAGCTCAGCAATACATTTTTACATGTCTCTGACTTTAATAAAACGCTTCAGCGTCTGCTGAGCTGGGGTCCTCCAGATGTATCACTCTACAGTAAAGAAGTAAGTGATCTACTTAATCAAATCTGAGGCCACAGCCAGAACGCTCCATCGGATGGACCGTGGCCAAGGACAAATGCTTTGTAAGAAGGTAGGCTTTGCAAAAGCACATTTAAAGTTTATTTTAGAATAGAAGTCATGCTTTTATTGTGGAAATTTGTGGCAAACTTACCTACAATGATATTT